>JAVKPL010014242.1:0-82485 GCA_032173675.1 Gastrolobium villosum | reverse complement strand
TTATGTTGTGTATGTTGCTTGGTACCATTCGTGTTGCATCTCTACAATCGTCGTCTGTATATTTGAAGTTTGAACGCAGAGAAGAGACCAATGCATGATAAGGTTGACGTTTGAACTTGGATCTCATGAGCAAGGCCTGGTTTCATACAACACATAGAAAACCGGTTCAGTAAAAAAGCAATTGATTAAACCAACGATGAGTCGATGACACGATATCATGCCTAGTTTCATGCCTCATCTATCCACGTAGCATGAATCCTTTTCAGTCCTTTGTCACTGTTGGTTTGGTGGCCTACACCGGGTGGGCGTATAATAATATTATAATATATAATCTGTGTATTACAACAATTAAAATGCTTTAAATAGCAAATGTGGTGAATACAAAAAATGTCTTTGAGAAATTTAGCTTTAGTATGATGTGGATTTTTTATTTTTTTTTATAAACAGATGTGGATGTTTTTTTTCTTAAATACAATTGTCTTTCGTAAAGGTACATGTGATTTATAAAAAAAAAAAAAAAAAAGAAGTTAACAATGTGGTTTTAAGAGGAAGAAGAACTCAGGCATATAAAATGTAATAAATAAAAATTTCAATATTGATATTTTGCTACATTTTTCAAGAAAATATAAATAAAAGTAAAATAATAAAAAATTATTTTCCTCTACTGTATTAGTACAAATTGATTTTCATAAAATAAATTATGCAACTTTGCTCGCAATATACCATCTATATCTATATATAATTAGAAGAGAGAAGTCACTAGAAGACAAAAATATCATGTATCTACTTTAAATCCCATGAACCATAATCTTTTTCTGCATGAGCGATAGAGGTGTCTAAGCTTAGAGATATCTTTCGTCTGTCGTATGTATTTCTTTACTAAAAGTAGGAAAATGTGATGGTTTAGAGAAAAATAACCATATAAAGAAGGGTAAAATGGTAAAAAAAATATTATTATTTCCAAATTAAATAAATGATGCACTGAGTCTTCAGTACTACAGTAGTATTGAAGATATTTCCCTAACCGTAGGTTAGCTGATTGATATAGAATCTGATGTTCTCTAGATATCTATAAATTAAGTATCTTGGGGGTAGCAAATCACGGCACACGATATTACAGCTTAGCCAAAGAGGGGGTGGTGTGTGTGCTCTTGCATAAAATAAGTTAAAGAGAGATTAGTCATACATGTAGTTTTTAGCTCTATTTATAGAGTTTACTTTAGGGTTCCAGTTGTTTGGGCATTCCAAGAATATGAGACTTACTCATGTCCATAACAACACTTAACCAATTAATAACAATAATAATAATAAATTATTAAAAAAATAGTATTTACCTTTAATGGGAATTAAATGAAAAACGTAAACTAAATGAAAACAGAAATTACATGAAAAAACAAAAATTAATTGAGAAATGAAAACTAAATGAATCAACAATAACAAAAGTTTTTTATCCCAAATTGGGCTCAAAAAAAAAAACTTAAACTGAGTAAAAACAGAAATTACATGAAAACCGGAAATTAATTGAGAAATGGAAACTAAATGAGAAACGAAAACGTGAACATTAGGAGAAGTTTTTCATCCTAAGTTGGACTCACAAAAAAAACTTAAACCGAGTGAAAACATAAATTACATAAAAATTGAAAATTACTTGAGAAATGGGAACTAAATGAGAAAGGAAACTAAAAGAGTCAGCAATAGCAGAATTTTTTCATCCCAAGTTGGGCTAAAAAAAATAATAATATATACACTTAATGAGAATTAAATGAAAATGGAAACTACATAAAATGAAAATTAAATGAAAAACAAAAACTAATTGAGAAACGGAAACTAAATGACTAACAGAACCTAAGTGAAAATCAATAGCAGAGATTTTTCATCACAAGTTGGGCTCAAAAAAATAATAATAATATATACTGTAGCACACCAATCATGGTTCATATCCATACTTCCACTTGGTTAATACTTTTTTAAATAAGTAAAACTATAAATACACTCTAACACTCATATGCTATAATATGAAGTTGAATTAATGTGTAGCAAAACAAAAACTTACATAGTGTTCTCTTATCTAATAAAGGGCATAACAACATTCATAGTAAAGTATACTTCACTATAATTGTATACATTCATAAAAAAGATATAAGGTTGATTCAGTGTTGTATAAATGAGAAAGAGTAAGAAATTTACAATCATCCACAACAATAACACATACAATAAATCCATTTTAAAACTCTAAAATCCATATAGGTTTATAATGATGCATCTATCACTTTACAAAACCCAAAATCATAGAAAAAATATTGAATTCACATCACCCAATTCAAGGGTGATTATTATCTAATGAAGACCTTCGACATTTTGGAATAAATACTTCCCTCCCTTCATCCTGTGAAAAACCATTCTATTGTACCCTTTTAGCATGTTTAAAAAAAAGGGTAATAGTTTCTTACGTAGTAATAGATAATATTTATCTCTTACAAATTCATTTGTTCATGTGGGGTCCACCTTCAAGGGGGAGAGAAAAAGTAAAGTGAGACTCATCTTGAATTTATGTGTATAGAAAATACATTTTATATTATGTCACATAAGAATAATAAATCCCTTAAAAAAATGAGTCACTTCAACTAATATTATAGAGTTCAACATTAAAAATAAGCATACCCATAATTTGGAAGGATAGTTTCATTAATCACATGCTATCATGTAATGTGAATGAAATGTGAAGATCCATACCCATACTTCCATACCCATACTTGCAAGGTTCTAATATTATATCTGTCTTACCGGTGATGGATCCATACCCATACTTCCATACCCATACTTCCATAAGACATATAATATTAGAACCTTGCAATAATCTTATCCTCAAACTGATTTTAGATATCACAGACACTACAAAATAAAATAAAAGCAATTCAAAGTCCAATGATAGCAACTATTTGGATTTTAAAGCAGGTACATTTTTTTTTATACAACATTAATCCCTACCAATTGGAACAGCACTTGTTTTGACTTGATAAACCAGATCTATGTGTAAACAATCAGTATCACAAAATGCAGAATTCAACAATAAATATAAGAACGAGCAGAGTTATTCAGGATGTATAGCATATCTCCCTTTCAAATCAATATGTATTTTAAAAAAGCAGTATTATCATTTTCCAAATAAAATGCAAATAAACTCCTAAGGTAGAAGAGAAATACTCATCAGAGTGTGTTCTACTTAATTAGTTATCTCTCTAGTCTGATCCATAGCACAAACAAACACATGAACGTTGAAGAAGTTTATTTACTTCGTTCAAATTAGTTAACTAAACAGCTTTGGCTATTCAAGATTGAAGAGCACACAAGTATGTGGGGTACCCAGTCAGAAACGAGGACAAGATATAAAATAACCAGTCCAAGAAACCAATCTTATCATAGGAACACCGAAATACTCAAGGATATACTAATAATTACATGCATTTGGCAAATTTTAAACAATACAATGAAAGGATAGCATATTGTGACACACAAATAATGTTACGCACAATGTTATGACCACATCTTAACCGTTAATTCTCGCCAATCAACGGTTATCATTTTTCAAATCAAGCTCATTAATTAATTATTAATTCACAATAAAAGATAACCGTTGATTGGCGGAAATCAACGGTTAAGATGTGGTCATAACATGTGCGTAACATTATTTATGTATCACAATATCCTATCCCTAAAATGAATACCAAAGTACTTTTATCTATTTCTTCCTTTTGCGGTGTTTCCAAACGGAAGTGTTTTTCGCCTTTTATTTGTCTATGTTTGTTACTTTTTTTTTAGTAGATGTCTATGTTTGTTACTTGATGTAAACTGATTAGGAAGAGAGTAACAGATCATTCATTTGTCACCCTTAACTTGAGGACATTCATAAACAAATTTCAGAAAAAAAAATATTGAAGTGTATAAACAGGTTTAATTTATAATAAGTTTGTGAAAGACAACCATTAACAGTAATATCTTAATACTTCCTCTAAAATTGAAGAATAAAATATATTAGTTACCAGCAAATATTGCAAAGGAAAGTACTATTTCTATAGTACTGATAGAAGTTGGCAAATAACTAAAGGGGCTGCATCACACTCTGCAGTATTTGGAAATATTTGTGTTCGGTCATAATGAACCGTGTATAGGAGGAACTATTGGATTTATGCGGAAGCGATTTAGGACCTAGTACATTGGTATGCTTACCGAATCATCCTCGTTTCACGATTACCTCTTGGTGCGCAGATCTCGTGTAGAATTTCCCTTATGTGATTCCTCTTCACGAACTGCTCACCTCAGCGCCGCAGAACGAACAAATCCCTTGATGCTGGACTGTGGCAGATCTTCCAGACTATGACTCAAGGGGATTAGGGAGTTGTGTGGGCAACCATTCAGATGATGAACATTGCCTCTCTGTTTCTGATTTCTGAAACCCTAGGAGGCACAAGTGGAGAATATGATATATATATACCTGCCCAATCCAACTAACCCTAATCTTCATGGGTTAGACTTGGTCTTTGGGCTCTCACTAAAGCCATTGGGCTTAGTGCAAAGGAGCATACATACCCAACAATCTCCCACTTGCTCTTTTGGACACAAACTTGAGTTTATAAACCCAAGACTATGTAGCCCATAAGCCATCATCATCTGATTATACAACCCATCCCTTGTCTCAAGCTAGCCTGGGGATCTACCATTTGTCACTTATCAAGGCTCCTGATAATCTTTGAAGGATTATCTAATTCGGCGCTACTCCACTAAAAGCCCGAACGTGAACTCCAAGATTAATGACATTTATAACATGAATATGCATCGCCCCTTTGTAGAATGTCTATAATTGATTGACAAGTTTTCTGTAACTCAATCAATTATTTATTCCCTTGACTATGATAGTTTCTCTAATGGATTACATGCACTGGCCAGTGTCTTTAATATCCAAGTACCGAAACATATCAAGGGGACATATTCTACAAATTTCATGTTGTTTATCTCATAAATACCGATAATCAAATAATCTCACTCCCAAAATACCGAGTTATTGGCCGTTAATAGATCGAACCTCACCCGTTGGTAAATCAAAGAATGAAAACTATTTGACTACCTATTTATAATAAACTCAGAATTAAGAGCAATTACATAACTATAGTTAACTGGAGATTTGATACCTTATGACAGAAAAACAACCTTAATCAAATCTCACCTTGATCCTTTCAATGTGAATGTTAATTCACACCAATATTTTACAATGATTCGGACAAAACCATTTCATAAAATATTGCAGCCTAAATAAAGTGCCCAACTTTATTTAACAGCTGTGAATCTATTCATCAATTGTGAGAACCTATGATCATGTCCTCCATGAACGTATCCATATGATCATATACTCCACAATTGATCCGGACCTTGATGTTTGTAAATAGTGTGCAAAATAAATAATACCTTATTTGTTAAATTCAGAAAATGATTACATTATTTTATTGTCTTACTCCAAAAGCACAATGAACCCAATAACTCCCACTCGCTTAATGCGAGTCTGGGATCCTCCTAAGACCCAAAGAAGGAACATGCCTCTTGAACACAAGTTCATACAAACTCTTAGTAACTGGGTCTACAAGATCCACCTATAATGCTATCTGAGTTTAATGAAAAACTCATAGCTCAAGGTTGATCTCTTGAGTCAATATCCACTTGAAATAACTGAATCTGTGAAAGCTCAGCTTTTCAAGACTCCCACTAGAATATACTAGCACATAATCTCTCATTCTCCAAAGATACTTGAGTACATGCTTAACAATAATCTAGTGTTCCTCTATATCCAGAATGGTACCATCTCACTACTCCCACTGCGTGACAGATGTCTGGTTTAACGCCCAACATGATATGCATGAGACTACCTTTGCCAAAGCATAAGATATCCTGCTCATGCATTCTTCCTTCTCAGAAGTCTTTGGTTACTCCTTAAGAACATGAATTCCACATCTGAGAATTATCATTCTTCTCTTAGAATTCTCATGTTGAATTTTGGCAAGAGTTTTGTCAATGTAAGTAGCCCGAGGTGATGCCAAAAACTTATTCTTCCGGTCTCATAAAAGTTTTATACCAAGAATATAATTGGCTTCCCCAGTACTTTCATACCAAAACACTAACTTAGCCAACTCTTTATGCTTGATATTACCTCCACGTTGTTTCCAATAAGGAGCATATCATCTACATAAAGTACCAGAAAATCTACTGTCTTCCGTTGGATCCTTTACATACAAATACACATCATTCATCAAGTTTCTCTCAAAATCAAAATTTTGATAACCTGATCAAAAATGATGTTCCAAGACCTGGATGCTTGCTTAAGTCTATGAAATAGACTTTCACAACTTGCATACCGTGTGTTCCTGCCCATTTGCTATATACCTTTTTGGTTGTTGTATGTAGATATCCTGACATCCAACGCCCAAAATGAAATCTCATAATTGAGACTTATAGCAACTAAGAGAATCTGGATAGACTCGAGCATGGCGTCTAGCATAAATTGCCTCCAAGCTAGCTTTGAAGGTTTTCACCTTCCTGTCCATCCTCTCTTTGCCATTTATGTCCACATGCACCTTGTGGGTTTTACCCCTTTTGGTGCCTTTACTAGGGACCGAACGGAGTTGAAATACAAGTATTTCATCTCATTGTTCATAGCTTGAGCAACACTTGATCAACAACATCTTCTAGTGCATTATCGTAACTAGTAGGATCAATGACACTCAACAAGAGACAACTTGAGAGTTAACAAGGTTCTCTCCCACTACGAATGTACTGCACTAGACTTTGTGTATTTATAGGTAAAACAACGAGTGGGTCAAATGGTGGATCTTCAATTTCTTGAGGATCCGCTTATCCTTGATATTATTCCTTTACATGTGATACTAATATTTCTACTAGTTTCACTTATATATTATCATGTTGAATTTCCAATTACGGTTCTCTTGTTTGTTCACCTAGAGATATATCTATCCCCTCTTGAACAATCAAGGGAACAGTGGATGAAGCTTCTAGAGATTATGGAAATTCTTGATCTGAGATAAATCTCATCAAGAATAACCTAACTTAAGAGCTTATAATTTCTCATCTAGTCCTCCTTTAAGAAAATCATGTGAGTGCTCACTTAGATTATCTTGTCCTTAAGACTAAATAAGAAATCATCCCTTGTTCTCTTAGGGTAGCCAAAAGATATGCACTCTTCCATACAAGATTCCATCTTATTTGACTTTTGTTGTAGGACGCGTGCCGTAGCACCCTAAATCCGAATATGGTTTGATCTGGGCTTGCACCCTTTCCATAATTCTTTAAGTGTCATTACAACAAACTTTGACGGAACCAAGTTAAGAAGGTACATTTCCTTCTCCTAGGCATCTCCCTTGAACAACATTGGCAAAGATGAATAACTGAACATGATTTGCACCAAATCTAGAAATGTTTGAATTTTGCATACCGCAACATCATTCAACTAACGCATTCCTAGAGTTGACAGTTAAGAAAACTATCCCCCTCTTAAATCAGGTAAGACCTGAACTTACCAGACAGGTAGCCAAACACTTTAGTAGACTAAAGTGTTTTGATTTGAACTCCTAAATGCTTTTCTGCCTCAAACTTAAAACTCTTGAAATTTTCCAAAAGCTTTAGACTTATGGCGCACTAGGTTCATCTGTCCAAATCCAGAGCAAACATTCATATAATGAAGTACTCATCACCTCTTCTGGTCTGAACGCTAATTGGTCCACATACATTAGTATGAACCAGTTCCAGTTGAATAGTTGCGCAAACCTTTTTGGCCCTTGTTGGATTGCTTGGTCATTTTACCTTCCAAATAGGACTAACATGTAACTATTAGTTAAAAGATTCTTGAACTTTCAGTCTCTCTTTTAACTAAAACATGTTTCCTACTTGAGATAATGTGACTCAATCACAAAAGCCAAAGATATGTTTCATTTGAAACTTTTACTTCTTTGGTGAAAATCCTTGTTCATCATCCTTTCCAGTCAACACAAAAAATTCAGGGGGGTATAGGACAAAGGTAATAAAGACTATTTAAATAATGTACCAGAACAAACAAGACGAATATGAACTTCGAAATGTAACTGAGGAATCAATTGCATTGTCAACCCATGTTTTAATCAAAACAACTAACAATAATTAAATTCCTCTTTAAATCTGGAACAAATAAACAGTCACCTAAAACCATAGTCTTATAAATAACTTGTCCTACTGCAAATGCAGGCACAAGTTCCCATTTTTAAGCTTAAAATATCTATGTCCATTGCTGACAGGTATGCCATGTTTGAACTACTGCAAAGAGTAACAAACATAATCAGTGATTCCTGAATCAATAATTCAGTCACTGATCAGGCCTTGATATGCCCATGTCTGGTTCTTTTCATCACCTCTGGGCAATTTTTCTTTCAGTGTCCCTTCAGTCTGCACTTGAAGAACTTGCCTTGCGGCTTCTGCATAGCAACTGGTTTGACAACTGATAACCAAGTTGTTTTGTTCTTGTTACCACCCTTGGGTTTCCCTTTGGATTTAACAAGACTCTTAGCAAAACCTGCATCGACTGCATTCTGTCTAGCAGAGCTGCTAGACGCAGCAAACATGTCATTAAGAGTCTGAAGCATTTCTACTCCACTCTTAATCATGTACACTTGCTTCTGCAAGTATTTGGAAAAATGACAATAATATAGCAGGGACTACCATATCTGCCCTTTCCCAATCTGAGAAATGCATCTTAGTTTCCTTAGACGCATCCTCTACAGGTTGCTATGGCCCTCGCATTGTCAGGACAAATTTTAGCTTCCATGTTTTAGAACAATATCAAAAATTTGCTTTTCACTTATTCATAGTTGGTACCATCTAGAGGTTTTTGACTCAAAATCATTTCTAAGATATTTTCTGAAAAACATATGAAGCACACAATTACAAACAAATAATGCAATAAACAAATGATGCGCAAGTAGATTCTCATAACTACTCTTGTTTATTGTTAACAATCCTTCAGTTTATCTTTACAAGGCTTACGATGGGCAAGTCACTTGTAAAAACCAAAATTGTTATTTGGGCCTTCAGTGCCATTGCCAGAGCCTCGATGGGAGGGTTAACAATTTTACCAAAGTTGAATGTAATTAACCATTGTTTAATTTCAAAATTATCCTTAGTGTCTTAGCATTGCCGACGATGGGCCGTACAATACTTTACTAAAATTTTGAAATTATTAAGATTTAATCTAGTGAAATCCGATTATCCTTATCCGATGGGGCTTCAGCGATAACCATTTCACTAATAAACCCACAAATGGAGCCCGCAGGTTTTAAAATTAATTAATTTTTAAAACCTTCACCCATTCAACATTTTTGTTTGAGGATTTTCATAAGCCCTGTCGAATTCATTGTTTAATTTCAAAATTATCTTTAATAACTTAGTATTATCGACGATGGGCCGTACAATACTTTATTAAAATTTTGAAATTATTAAGGCCCAATAAAATCCAATCATGCTTATCCGTAGGGGCCTCACATGATTATTTTATTGATATGCCCACAATGCGCCTGGAGGTTAAATTAATTTCTTAATTTAAATCTCCTCTCATAATTATGTAGGTCCAATCTAATAAAATCCAATCATGCTTATCCGATGGGGCTTCACATGATTATTTTATTAATGGTCCTATATTGCGCTTGAAGGTTAAATTAATTTCTTAATTTAAATCTCCTTCCATTCAACAAAAGCATTATTTTGCAATTTCCAAGAATTATTTAATTGAGAGTATACTTTGTTTGATTTCAAAAACTATGTAAGCAAGAGAGCCGATGAACGTGCATCACTTAGCTTATCTGAATTTTGAAATCATTAAGGTCCTAAAATCTGGTCACTTTACGTCAGCGTGTGCTCCACACAATCATGATACATGAATGCTGTATGCAACGTGTGTTATTCCATGACCATTTCAGAAAACCCACAAATTACTCGCAAAATAAACTATTCTCTTAGGAAATTTACTTTAATTATTTTTCTAGATTTAAATCATCCAAATAGCTGATTTTAATTATTAATCTAGATTGCAACAATCATAATAATTATCATTTATGAGGATGATTTGAAATCAAAATAATTTCCATAACGATTATTTGTCTTGATGTTAATTACCCAAAATTAATCAATTCCATTATTAATCTAGACTTTTATCAAAAATCATAATAATTATTAATTAATTTGTGAGGATAACTTAAAATCAAAATAATCCCATAATAACTATCATACTAGTCGCCGAAGACATAATAGCTATTATGCTCATGTAATCATACAAGTTATGCAACAATATGGCACCACCTATTCTATATGGCATGTTATCGCAATTAAAGCATGTTATTGATCATATAATTCATACCAATCAATAAAAGCATTAAATAATAAAATTTAATTACTTTAATCCATGGCATTCCTATTTTAAAGAAAATAAAAAAAATAAAAAAAAATGTTACAACCTTGGAATTCGACTTTCGCCTAGCCCATAGTATCTGTCTCAAGCCTTTAGGGTTTCCATGGGCCCAAAAGCCCAAAGACCCAATCCTTTGGCGAGAAACCCTAGGACGCGAAAGAGGAACCCTAGCCGTCAGGTCTGCTGCGCCGTCACCCGAAGTCAACTCAAGCCGAAACTCCAGGGGAAGGACCGCCACATAGAAACGAGTGCACCGCCGCTGGAACCACCCAAAAAGGTGGCCGGACGCTCCCACACTCTCCCTTTCTTTGTCGGAGAGTGGCGGCCACTCTCATCATCTTGTGGCGGCGCGTGGAGGAGCGTGGAGACTCCGATGGCGGCGATCCACCCACCGTTACGTTCGTCTTTCCGTCCTCTTTCCAACCATATATAGATCGCCCCATTCTGAGATCGGTAAGTCCTCGAAAAGTCTCCGACAGTGCTGACTGCGCATCTTCCTCGCGGTTTCTCGATCTTGAATTTTTACAAAATCTTGAAAAAATACACGAAAATTCCGAAAAATTGAAAAAACAGCAAGGAGGAAACCTAATCATATGGGATTAGCCTCCTTGTTACAGATCGAGGAATACACGAGAAACCCTAACCATGGATTAAAGCATTTTTACCGATTAAAATTTAAACTTTTATGAAAATGAATTATAAAATACACGCAGGATTCATACCATAATCCTAGAACCCTAGGTGCCATATTTCAAGAAGCAAAACTAATTACATGATCAGTGAAACTAGATTCACATACCAATGTACAGCCAAGGCTCTGATACCAATTGAAGGAACTATTGGATTTATGCGGAAGCGATTTAGGACCTAGTACATTGGTATGCTTACCGAATCATCCTCGTTTCACGATTACCTCTTGGTGTGCAGATCTCGTGTAGAATTTTCCTTATGTGATTCCTCTTCACGAACTGCTCACCTCAGCGCCGCAGAACGAACAAATCCCTTGATGCTGGACTGTGGCAGATCTTCCAGACTATGACTCAAGGGGATTAGGGAGTTGTGTGGGCAACCGTTCAGATGATGAACATTGCCTCTCTGTTTCTGATTTCTGAAACCCTAGGAGGCACAAGGGAGAAAAAGGTCCTTATATACCCCTACCCAATCCCATTAACCCTAAGCTTCATAGGTTAATTGGTCTTTGGGCTCACTCACTAAAGCCATTGGGCTAAGTGAATAAAGAGCATACCCAACAACGAGGTCTCCCAATAATGGTTCAATATGCGAAAGTGGTGGTTTCCGTTGTATATTGTGGTTGTGGAAAAATATGTAAGCAAGAGGAAGAGAGGAAAAATATTAGCAATATTTCCAACAACAAAAAAATATATTACCAATATGAAAAATAGGTTTAAATCTTTTAATGTATACCAGTACCATATGATTAATTAAGATTCTAACTGCCGATTAACGTGTTAATATTGTTATTAGGACGACACAGAAAGTAAGTGACAAATAAAATTGATTTACCTTCCTGATACTTACAACCCACCAATAATATATTAGACTTTGAAGATCCATAAAATTGACCCCCAAACCCCTATGGTCCCCCCCCCCGCGTAACAAAAATAATTAGTTACAATGAAAATGGGCTATGTTCTTAAATGTTTGAATTTTAGAGTTATCATAAGAGTTTTACTAAACACTATATTTGGGTGTTTTCTTTCCTTTAATGTTGGTGGTTGGTTGAGCATGTAATGTATTTTATTTATGGATGCATGGTCCAATGTCTGCCTAATCACCTCAGTGAATATTGTCCATTTAATTATTGATGAAAATTCTCAAAATAGGTGTTGGGTTTTTCCTCACCTTATATAAACACATGAAGATTTTTGTAATATGATAGCCTAGCTTTTGTGAGAAAATCCTTCGTGGAGAGGTTTGAGTAAAATTAACCTCTTTGGAGAAGAATTTATAACCACCATTGTCGATGATGCTTGAGTGCACCTCGAGTGTGATTACGGAAGTTTGATCTCCTTATAATCCTACTTTTACATAGTGAAAAAATTTCTGGACTACTGTCCCGTGGTTTTTTACTTTTCTACCTTAGGGGAGACTTTCCACGTTAAAATTTATTGTGTTTTATCTCTGTCCGTCTCATTTATGTATTTTTTTTTGTTTATACGAATTGACCGACTTGGTGACTTCAAACCAATCTTAAAGTTTCGAACTCCGAACTCGACATGAGTTTTGCTTTCGCGCTGGGGACCCCGTCCCAACAAACTATTATCTCCGATTTGATGAATTAATTCCACAATTATGTTATGAAAAAACTTTAGTAAAAAAAAAATAGTATATGTGTTATATTTTTTTTTATAAGATAATAACTTTTTTAATATTAATCTACAGTCAAATTTACAATCATATCCGGTTGGTAGCAACTAGTTTATCCAAAAAGTCAAAGCAATGGGAAACTTTATGGCACCCGTCTGTACGAGTATAATTAAACGTTTTCAAGGTGACAAATTAATGGGAGATGCATGCATATCTAGACCAACTTAAATATAAAATTTATATCTGAAGATTCGCGAGTTGCTCGCTGATTTACTGCTTTCGATTTTATGTAACCCTTTTTGGTTTTCATTTTGTGATTGAACATAAAGTTAAGGGATGGTAAGCCCCGATAAGTGGATTAATGAGTTAATTTGTAGTGTGTTCTGAGTAGCTTGTGCAAGAGAATGAGAGTGTAAAATATTTTATAGATGGTTGTGAATCTTGTGATATATATAGATGGTTGTGAAATATTTTATAATGTCAGTGTCACTAAATGGTGTCTACAAGGTGATATCTGATCCCAATCGTGGGAACTGGAAGAATCACGTTGAAGGCCGTGGAAGATAGTTATACGGATAGACAAGAAGTATTATGTGACGTAAATGTTTTGTTTTCAATATTAGCACAAATTTTTGGGCCTCATTGTGTTTTCAACTTTTTGTTCTTAAAATTATTTCGTAGAATAGTTATAAAAACAGTTATTTTTTGTAATTTTTTTTTAAATTAGAAACCAAAGCAAAAAACAAAAATAATTCAGACATATTTTTTAAATTTGATTTTAAAAACAAAAAAAAAGCAGATACAAATTTTAATTTTTTTTTTTACAAAATAAGCTTTATCAAACGAGTTGTAGCTTAGGGGAAGGTGAAGAAACGTAAATTCAAAATAGAATTAATCAGGTTCGTTAGAACTAAAGGTATCAATTCTTGACCCGACACATTAATATGATACGAAAATTTGTGTTCGGGTTGATACATATTTTAAATTTGTATTATATTTTCGTGTTGGAGAAATATGACACGCAATGTTCGTGTGGTTTCACGTGTCAACACACAAACACGCATTTAACCTTTTTGTGTCGAACTCGTAGAATCGTGTTTGTATTGAAAGATTTGACATGAATAAAAATTTATATCATGCTCGTGTTAATATATTTACAGTGTTATTAAAACCGGACCGGCCTGACCGGATGGCTCGAAAACCGGCCCATCAACCGATCCGGTTACAATATTGGACCGCTTATGTAATCAACCCGACTGTGACCCAGTGACCCGGTCATAAACCGAGGTTCAACCATACGTTGAGGTGAGGAGAGCACTTTCCTACCACTACACCAGCACCACTTATTGAATAATTTACACCATTTAATATATTTATTACATAGGGTTCGAACCCCTTCCATTAGGATAAACAACATAACAAATACCACTAAAATACGTCAGGTTATTGTGTGGAAGACACTATTTAATATATTTGTTATATAATTAAGTATAAAATATAAATTTATACATATATATCTGGTTTATGCGGTTCAACCAGTGACCCGGGACCTCGACCGGATCAATGACCGGTCCGGTTCTAATAATATTGTATATTCATGTTGTGTTAACCCGAATTGATATCCCCTATAACTTCAAATTGGTATCTAGCAAAAAAAAAAAAAAAAACAATTAATATTAAGTTTGCTCCGTTGTTCTTGTCAAGTTCTTAATTTTTGTACAAGAACTAGGCCCAATGAACAAATTAAAAAGTTTTTCATATATTTCTGCTTAGCGAACACTCCCCAAGCCCAGTCATGTAAAAATAGTTTTTCTTTAATTGGACATCTTTAAATTAATATGGACTCGCGACCAGAAAAAGAAAGAGTAATGGACTTGATTTATATAAGGCTGAAAAGGTCCAATATTCAACCCACATAACTGTATCTATCTATTAACCATGCGGATATACGATTGAGAACCTTCTCAAATCTTAAACCATTGCTACTTGCTTCCTCCGTTGTTCATGGTTATGTGTCAGTAACCTCCCATTGACTAGCTCAGATGCACGGACACGCAAATTTTTTTAAAATTTGCGTGTCGGACACGTGTCCGACACGGACACGCTCGGACACGCGTCCGACACGCAGTCAACATTTGGGGACACGCGGTCAACTCTCCGACACGTTCCGACACGCAGTCAATATTTGGGGACACGCGGTCAACATTTGGGGACACGCTCGGACACGTTTTTTTATTTTTTTATTTTTTATTTTTTTTTAATCTTAATTTTATTTTGTTAACTAAATATAAAAGAAATAATCTATAAATTAATTTTTTTCTGTTCTGAAATTTAACATTAAAAATTAACAAAGTACGAAAAATTATTTATACTTATATTTATGTTATGAAATTTAAATATTTGATTGATTATATGACTTATTATGGACTCTTATATGTATTAAATAAAAATTATATTATATATATTAAAAATTTTATTTAATATCAAAACGTGTCCCAACGTGTCGAAATATGACATTTTTTAGAATTAACGTGTCGGCGTGTCGTGTCGTGTCATGTCCCGTGTCGCGTATCCGTGTCCGTGCATCATAGTTGACTAGTGACTCTTGTGAATTTTTTAACACATGCCATATGCCATCCGTTGTTTGTCACGTGAGATGCCAAGGTGATCTACAAACCTAATAATTCAAAATTTTTGGAATGGCATGTACACACCTCATTTTTTTGGAATAAATTTTGGGTGCAAGGGATGTTGGTACAACCTGCCCCAAAAATAATAAAAAATTAAGATGTAAATGAAAAAAAAAATTTTACTTTTGCTTTTGTCAAATTTTATTTTTTGTCTTTTATTTTTTATTTTGATAATTTGTGATATATTTGATAGCAAAAATTTATGTATAATAATATCTTTTATTTTTTTATTTTTTATTATAACAATATCTTTTATTTTTATTCTGATAATTTGTGATCAATCTGATGGAAGTTAAACGTGTTTTTATGTTGGGAAAAGTATCTCTCCAGTCACTGGAGATAAAATTATCTCTAGTGAACTCAAAACGACGTCATTTTGGGTCACCAGAGATAACTTTATCTCTGGTGACTTGAGAGATCCTTTACCCTTTTATGTTATTTAAATTTTTAAATTTATGATAATTCCTTCTTTTTTTCGTTTTAATTTTTAATCCATTTGATAGATATTAAATTTTATCTTTCTATTTTTTTAAAAAGAAATATATAATAGTATCCTTTGATTTTCTATCCTGATAATTTACGATCTGTTTCATGGAAGTTAGTTTTATTTTTCTTACATAAATCATTTTTCTTTGATTAATAGTATCATTTGCTTTGCTTATATGATGAGATTATATTCATACAGAGGATATTTTGGCCTTTTTAACTATTGTACCAAAAAAATTTGTTTATCTTTTCTCTCTCACTTGGTCACTATCTCTACCTCTTTACTCACTGAATCATCTAATTCCTCTCTTATCTTCTTCTTTCTCAAGTTGTTTTTCTTTTATTGATTTTAACGAACTATTCACTGAATCATTAAGGCTATACAATAATAATTACATAAGAAAATAAAAAAATGTATTAAGTTTCTGTTTTCTAACTTTATAAAATGTTTTTTTTTAAATAAGGGACGAATTTTATCATAAAGTTTTATATAAATTTTATTTATGTGATTTTCACAAAAGATGCAATAAAGTGATTTCATATAGGGTTTGCTTTTTATGGAGTTACTGCATATAAGTTATTTGCAGTAAGTCCAATACGACGTCGTTTTGGGGCGGAAATCATGGTATTTTTATAATTTTAATTTATTTCAGGGTTATAATAGTTTTTATATTTATAATTTTTTAAGATTTCAATCACAAAACGACATCGTTTTGGGAATAAATGCAAATAACTTATCTGCATTAACTGCAGAAACATTTTTCCATTTCATATAAATGATGAGAAAAATTTTACATTAGGAATTAATTTGTTATAACCTTTAAATGGGGTGAAACTTTAAGAAATGAATATTCATTTTTATGATAATATATTCGATTTTATTTTTAAGATATATACATATTTTAATGTTGAATAATTGTTTTCCTATTATAATAAAAAGGTCCTCGTAATCCTTAAATCTTTATTAAGTTGAAAGATATTACTTTTAAAATCACAAGGTAATTATTTAGTAAATATGAATTTTATATGAAAGTGTATTAGTATTCAAATCATGTAGATAAATTAAGTATTACATGAAAAATATAGACCTTATATAAAAATTAATATATAAGTACAAAAATAATATTCTTGTTTTATGTTATATATGAATCATATTTGAATATATTTACTACTATAAATAATTATGGAAAAATACATGTAACTTATCCATTGCACAAATTAAAAAACTAGTTTACTTACTAAAAAAAGGGTTTTATAAGAGTTATGTTGTAGGAAAAGTATTTGTGTTATGTTATAGAGATTCGTTTTGCGTGCCGAAATTTTTTAATTTTTTTTGCTGCGGGCCCCATAAAATGTTGTGAGTGTAGGAATTTTTTTCTGGTCATGTTAAATTATAGATGATAAACCCTAAAAAAAATCAGTTTATTGCACAAAGGGGCTAATAATTCTGGGAAGAGATCGTTTTTTCTTTTTTTTTTTATTTCTATGCGCGCTTAGGAATAATTTTAGGCTAAAATAATATGTTTGAATGTTTGATAATACATTATACAATATTTGCATTGAATAAATAGTATGCAATAAAAGAATTGTTATTTTTGTCAATTTATGTTCTTAAATATTAGTTTATATTATCTGAAATATAAAATAAATTAATTTTATTAAAGATTATTTCTAGGCTTTATGTTTCCCATACTAAAGAATATTTTTAGAATTAGAAGTTCAATTTTTTTATTTATTTAGAAATTGTAGTTGATAAGCTGAATTATTATTTTTCTCCTTTTCATAATTTTTGTTTTTTGGCATGTTTTGAATGATTACATGACTTCAACGTAAACCTCTTGCTGGTTGTATAGTTGTGCTAAAGAAATTCCACATTCTGCTTAGGACCTTTTCTCTTCAATTAAACTAAAGAATTGGTTAATTTTAAAGAGTTGAAAAGGGATTAATGTTTTCAACGACCTTAGGAGGACATTATAAAACAAAAACAGAAAAATCATACGGTCCATATAATTTCAAGTCATGACCAAGCATCTATATATTAAAAAAATCAATCCTTACATTTTATTCTAGACCGATTACAGAGCCGGCCCAATAAAAGTCTCGAGATCATGCTCATCAAAGCATGCAACACCCTCGTATGTATAACCTACCTATATAAATACAGAGATTTTATTGTTACCATCTTCCACAAACTACTCCATCTCACTCCCAAGTCCCATATACACACGAAAGCCAAAAGGGACAATGTACCAGTTCCATGCAACTCCTCACGACCGAAGGAGTCAAAACTATAAATATATACAGAGATTTTTGTCTTCCCCTTTCATCATTTTCTCAAGGTTAATTAACTCTTAGCCTTTTATATCTCCCCTTCTCCCTTATTTTTATGGATAATTATATAAAAGTGATGAGATATATAAAATCACTAATGTAGTCTCACCTGATAGCTTAAATTTTTAGGTTGAATTGGTTTATTATATGGTATCAGAGCCTTGTGTCTCGGGTTTGATCCTCGCCGCCCTCATTTTCTTTTAAGTGGAATTTCTTTATTCGTACGAGTAGGTGAATCTGTGCATTGTCCACCTTTTAAGCCCATTGGCTCTCGTGTGAGGGGGCGTATTGAGATATATAAAATCATTAATGTAGCCTCACCCAATAGCTTAAGCTTTTGGGTTGAATTAATTCTTTAAAAAAATATATATACCAAATTCATGATTAAATATTATCTCAGTATCACTTTTATATTTATGCGAATAATATTTGTGTGTCGCAACTCCGGTTCATTAAAATCTTTTCTAGTATCAATTTCTTGAAAAAGACATGCTAAAGATTTAAAATTAATGATGTTGGATGCATTTTCATTGTGTGGCACTATGTCTTTTTGTCTTAGCGGTACAACATAGTGCACCTGCAAGGTGTGGCTTAGTTGACCTGGTGCTGAGTCCTAGGATTCGGGTTGTGAGTCTAAAGGATTTGAGTTTGAATCCCGGTAAACACACCTTGTGGGTAGCGGAGAAACCCTTGCCCTCTCAATCCGCGAATGAGATTAGTCTCATCCTATGTGGGGAAACCCTTGAGTATATCCAAAAAAATTAAACAAAAAAAGAACATAGTGTAAAATATAAATGTTACCTATCCTATATTCATTCTAAACCATGTTATTCAATTGAGAAACGATTATTATTTATCTTCTTGTAAATATACGTACATATATATTCCACTTGATTCATATGTAAAACACTTCTCCCTCACAATATATTGATATCTAGAATTTTGATGCTAAGGTGGTGACCACAATAGGGCTCCTAACCACATGCTTCACGTCCGTCCAAGTAAGATAACCATCAGCCACTTTATTCTCTTTCATCTTATTGCAACCTTTGATCCTCAACTTGTAGCTTAGCTTATCGTTTTTCTTCTTGAACACCAACTTGTTTGGGATGACGCTGACATGGAACCCTTTGATGGGTGTAACTCTAGCAACATAGGTTGTTTGTCCCTCCCCAACATTGGTCACTGTTCTATGAAATTCCTGTGCTATCCCTGAATGGTTGGCATTGAAGAAAGCAATAAAAGAAGGGTAGTTGAGATCCAATGAAGGGTTGGAGCAATTGTTGGAAGAGGATCTCGTGATGGCGGTGATGTTCTTTTTCGTGAAGTTCAGTGCACATAGAAGGTTCACATAATCTTTTACTCCCACCTCATAAACAAGTCCAGGGTAAAGGGCATTATTGGGATTTACATGACCAGCTCCAAGTGCAAGAGGAGAGGCTGTTTTGTAACCTCTGCCAGTGTCTTTAATGAAATCCATTGTGTTGTCAAATATGTCCGAGGTTGTCATGATAGCTGACCTAATAGCTGCAGGGCTCCAATTAGGGTATGTTCCCTTAATAAGGGCAGCTACACCTGCAACATGAGGACATGCCATGGATGTTCCACTTATCAAATTGAAGTTGCTAAAGAGTTCATGAGACCCCAAATTTCCCACTAAAACATTTTGAGGCCATGCAGCTAAGATTAATGTACCAGGAGCAGTAATATCCGGTTTCAACACAAATGGACAACTTTGTGATGGTCCTCTAGAACTATACCAATCCACAATCGGTGCTGGTCTTGTACCTAAAACTGTTACCTTATTAAAACACATGCTTGCTTTTGAAGTACTAGATTTATTAGTACTCTTCTTGATGTAACCTTTCACAATCTCTCCATTCATCGGGTTAATAATGATGGATGCAAAACTATTCTGTAAGAAGAGAAAAATGTTAGTGCTGTTTGATATGAACACAGCCGCTACAACTTTTGCCACACCAACATTAGACACTTGATCATAAAGGCTTCTTCCATTCTTGTCTTCACACACCACAATCTTGTTCCTCACTTTGTTCAGTTCCTTAACATTGTCACACAAGCCCATGAAAACAATGGGAACATGACCAGCAGAGAAGTTTCCTGGATATAAAGACAACCCTTTGATTTGTATTCCATTTCCAAGAGTAAGAGAAGCATGAAATTCACGATCCAAAGTTCCAGCAGCTACTGTTATAACCCATGGTATTCCATTATGCAGAGTTTCAAGGTAAGGACCATGGTTCCCTGCTGAAGTAGACACAAAAATGCCTTTCTCCATGGCTGCAAATGTGGCTATAGCAACGGGGTCATTGTATAATTGTACATCATCAAAGCCAAATGATAATGAAAGAACATCAACACCATCTGAAATTGCACTATCAATTGCAGCTATTACATCTGATGAAAAAGCTCCATCTTCCCATAGGGCCTTGTACATAGCTACCCTGGCACGTGAAGCTATTCCTCTTGCTGTTCCAGATGCATAGCCAAAGTAAGATGCACCCTCAACTTTGCTTCCTGCTGCGGTTGTTGATGTGTGTGTCCCGTGACCTTCTGTGTCACGTGTAGAGTTCACAGCTATGGTGATGTTGTGGTATTTTGTTAACAATCCTCTGTTGAAGAACCGAGCTCCAATGAGTTTCTTGTTGCAAAGTGATGAGTTGAATTCGATGCTGTTTTCACATTGACCTTTCCATCTTGAAGGTATTTTAGTCAACCCTTCATCTTTGAAGCTTTCACTCTCTGGCCAAACTCCAGTGTCCACCAAACCAACGATTACATCTTTGCCAAAATCAGAAGAAGGCCATGCCCCTGCATTGGGATTGAGGCCAAGGAATTGGGGTGAGTGTGTTGTGTCATGCTTCACGGGCAAATCTATAATGGAGGAAATGTAACCCGTGGTGGTTTTGAGAGCTTCAAGCTCTTGAGGTGACAAGTTTGCACAGAAACCATTCATGGCATTGGTGTAGGAATAGATAAGTTTAGAAGGAATAGAGTTAAGATTATTGGTGGTGGTAACTTTAGAATTTCCTAATGCAGATGAAAGAGTTGAGAGGTACCAACTATGTTGATTTGAGAATGCTTTGGGCATGGCTGATAAGTCCATGTGGATGATATAGTTATCAGATTGAGCCAACGTGGAAACGAGTTGTAGGACTGTGATATAGGAGAACCACAGAGAGACACAAATACGGGTAGCCATGATTTAATCGTATTTTTTGAATGTTTATGGCTATAGAGCACCAATGTTGTAACTTTGTGTTTAAATAGAGAACCGAGAGATATATTCCTAACCTTACCCCAACAAGATATTCTTCACCCTCAATTTTGCAGAGTTTGTGGACCATGAGGTATCTTTGTATGGGACCTCAGTCCCCATTTGATTAATGAGCTACGTATGCCCATGCTTTGGACAATTTTTGTCCCATTTTGGACACCTTTGTTTGCAAGACTTATTCATGGAGGGACCACACCTTATGTATGTATGTATGTATAGTGTCCAGAGAAATAATATATTTGATTCCTTTCCCGCAGAAAATTTAAAAAAAGGACCTAAGCTTTGATAATATTTAAAATTTAATGACCAAATGGCCATACACCATCCATATGCTGATATGAATATAACACAGATTAAGAACTTGATCCTTGAATGGTTGGTAAATATCACCTTACTGTCCATATGTTTTTAATTATATATATATATATATATATATATATATATATATATATATATATATATATATATATTATTGGACAGGATCCATTTACAAACTTTTTGAATTTTTTTTACAAATTACACTATGTTCTCCCGGGAGAACATAGTGTAGTTTGCAAAAGTTTGTATTCTCCCGGAAGGATACAGTGTAATTTGTAAGAATTTGTAAACAAAAAAATTTGTAAATATAACCTGCCCCATATATATATATATATATATATATATATATATATATATATATATATATATATATATATATATATATATGCAAAAATGAAAATTCAGTCACTGGATCGTCAGCAAAAAAAGTGATCTCTCTTAGGGAAAGCATTAAGAACAATAATTATGCGTCATAGATTTCATAAGTCTATTCTTTTTTTTTTAGTACATTTATAAGTCTATTCTTAGATCATACAAAAGCTAACAATTACTCATATCAAAATCCTACACCAACATCCCTCTTGTCATCCAAGATGTTTATATATAAGTGATTAGTTCATAAATAAAACTAGGAGTCGGAAAATAGATTAATTGCATTTGCATAACATAGAATTAAATATTGAATTACAAGAGAGAAATAAATATCACTAGGAATTCATACATTTCATGTAACCCTAATTACAAAGAAACCTAACCTGGCATAGTCAAGGAAACTAAGAAAACCGATAAGAAATTAAAGAAAAAAAAAACAAGAACTTAAAATTCGATCTTCACGGCGAAGCTTTGATCATTCTTCCGCCTCCTCCGCTTCAAAACTAAGCTTCTTTGCCTCTCCCCTTTTTTTCGTCCAAGAATGAATAGAAACAACCCTAGTCGTGCCTTTTAAAACATGAAAGTCCATGAGCTTTTATAATTTATGGACTGCTTGCTCAAGCGAGCCAGCCTGCGAGGAAATTCAACGTGCTTGCTAGGATGCTCGCTTAAGCGAGCATGCCTGCAAGGAAACATGACCCGCTCGCTAACTTGCTTGTTGAAGCGAGTAGGTTAGGGAGGAAGATGCTTCTTGGACTCTTGATTTTGCTTGGGTTTTAGCTTGATTCTTGACTTCTTCAACTTCATTGATTCATCAAAACTTTAATTCAACATTTCAAACCTGAAAATTATATATTTTTAATTCAGAATTATACTCAATCATATCATCTCAAGAGTCTTTTGCATTTGACAAAATGTGTTATGTACCCGGCCATGTACAATGACATTTACTATACCTTTGCATCTACAAACAAGGTGTGTTTGACACCTAACATCTTGCAAAGTATACAAACTGTTATGGTAAATTATATATAAAAATTCGTTACTAAAAAATAAAATAAAAAATACTTCTAAACATATCTAATTTTTTATGGGTCCGTCAGATGTCCTGCAAAAAAAAAATAACTATGTACTACGAGTAGTAGATAGTTATTTTTTTACACCCCTTATAACTATGTTTTATGAGTACTACATAGTTATAATATTAAAGTTTTTCCATACCCCTGATAATTATGTATAACCCGTAATACATAGTTTTTTTTTTTTTTTGTATGACGTCCTGCAACGTAATTCTTATATTTTCCATTTTTTATATATACATATTGAATCTGAAAGCTACCGAATTTGTAGTTCAATTGGAGCTAATCCAATTTTCTGAGGATTGGGTTTGATGTTGAAGTTAGTTTTATTTCTAGCCATAATTTATCCTCCACCAAAGAAGTAATAATAACTATAATAAACTTCACTGTTACGTTTGAAATAAAAGAAAGGGAATCAACATCGAAACCCCACTTCTAGCATGTATCCACAGTCGCAATATATCTTGCTCTGAATTGACTTGAAAGGTTATGTAAATGCATGCGTGAAGCAAATGAAGCAGAGCATATGCCGGATTGCGCCTTGTGACTTTCAGGCAGGTTCCACACTCTTAATTTGTATATATGGGAAAATAAACTTATATTAATGTAAGAATTATTAAGTATTAAACTCAATCTTATCCGCTAATATTAATTCGTAGATCAAATATACCTAATTTATAGGTTTATATCTTTAATTAATAATTAATTTCCAAAAAATTACAGCTATTTGATGTACGGAGATTAACGACTAAGATTGAATCTAAGATTTATTATTGTTATACCAGTGAATGTAGATAAATTATCTACATTCGCTCCAAAACGACGTCGTTTTGAGTTGAAAAATAAAAAAAACTTATAATGAAATAGACTATTATAACCCTGAAATAAATTATAATTACAAGAATATCTTGATTTCCTCCTCAAAACGATGTTGTTTTGAGCTTAATGTAATTGTAGATACGTTATCTACATTGACGGTAGAATATATATATATATATATATATATATATATATATATATATATATATATATATATATATATATATATATGGCTTTATATTTCTGCAGCAGTCAAAGACTTGCCATATATATACATGAAAACAGTAAATGTGAAAAATCATAATCATACAAAAGATGAAAGCATTAAATATGAGGAATCATAACTATACACATGTCATAATTGTATATAAAGCGGCAGTAAAAATGATTTTATATATATATATATATATATATATATATATATATATACGTACAGCAATGACAGGTGTATGGTTATGATTCCCCACGTTTAATGTTTTCATCTTTTGTATGGTTATGATTCCCCGCATTTAATGCTTTCACACACACACACATATATATATATAGCAAGTATTTGATTTCTGCACGTACAACAGCTGCATAAATGTAAACCCCATATATATGTATGTATATATAATAAGGGTTCATTTTTTTGCAGTCAATGTAGATAAGTTATCTACATTTAGCCCAAAACAACGTCGTTTTGGGGTAGAAATCAAGATCTTTTTATAATTATAATTTATTTTAATGTTATAATAGTCTTTCTCATTATAATTTTTAATTTTTCAACCCAAAACGACATCATTTTGAGAGTTAATGTAAATAACTTAACCACATTCGCCGTAGAAAAATTAAATCCATATAATAAATTAAGGGTTTAACTTTTATGCAGATAATGCAGAAAAATTATCCACAGTACGTTATGTACTACAGGTAGTATATAGTGTAACTTTTGAAATCTAAACAAAGAAATAATTCATTTCAAAATTATACGATATACTACCCATGGTTCATAGTGTAGTGCATATAACTTTTTTGCAGATAACTTTTCTGCATTAAATGTAAAAAAAATTTCCATAAATTAAAGGATCGACTATTCCCAAAGTTGCATTGCACCCTACCTAGGTAATACATTGAATTCCAAAACTAATCCAATTAAATTATGGGTTTTCATTTTCTCCTTTAACATAACATAACAAATTTTCCTACCCACACAACATTTTGTGGGGCCCACACATTTTAAAACAAAAAAAATAAAAAAATATGACACGCAAAATGAATCTCTATAACATTACACAATCATTTTTCCTACAATATAATAAATATAAAACCCTTATATTATTAATATCAATGATTTGAGTGGTGTTTTGAACCAACCGGATGACCCTATTTGGGCATCCATATGGATAGTTTGCAAGATTAACTCACTAGTTTGCTAAAGGACAATTTTTTCATTTTATGCATAATTATTTCCAACTCCTAGATACATATAAAGAAGTCACGCATCCCTACACCTAGGGGTGTTAACGGGCTGAGCCGAGCCGAGCTTTGATCTTAACAGGCCAAGTCTGTATTTAAACGTGTCCGACTAGCCTTAGCCTGTTACCTGTTACGAATATAATATTGGCCTGTGGCCTGGTTTATTTACAAAAAATAAAAGCCTGTGTGAAGCCTGTCTTAGCCTATTAGCATGTTAAAGAATAAAAATAAGAGAACAGAATTCCACAAAAAATCAATTTCCAGATAGAAACCTTAGCTTCCAATTTGCAGCAATAATTGACAAAGTCTACAATAAATAAAAAAACTAAAGTGAGAGAAGGTAGATAACAGGTTATATTATCTTAGCCCATTATAAAAAAAAGTGCCAAACAAAAATAAAAAATAAAAAATAAATTGACACAAACGAGGAGTGCACAGTAGAACGAATGAGTTTTCGTGGGTTTGTTTGTGTGAAGGAGGACGAAGGAAAATATAGAACAACACTAGTAATTCCATAAATATTCATAAATTCAATATATATCCAAATAGCATAATATAGAACAAAATCATTCAAAAAGTCTGTTAAACCAATAAAATGGGGTGAAATAAATTGATGAGAGATAGAGAGTTATTACAAGTAGTATAAAAAATATAAAATAAATATTTATATACTAGGCTAGTCTGGGAGGCTCTAAGGCCGAGCTTCTGAATTAGAGCCTGAGGACTGTTTATTAAACGAGCTTTTATATAAGTCCAAATCTGGTTCTAATACGAGCTTTTATTAAATAAGCTCAGACCTTCACGAGCCGAGGCAAAGGCCCCTGGTTCGTTTAGCACCCCTACCTACACTCAATAGGGCTCACAATGCTGAAAAATAATTATGGCATTCTACCCTAGGGGATTCTCCATGTTGTAAAATCACTCTCTCCTTAATTAGAGGAGGCATTTTTATCTCCATTACTCTCCTCACTAAAATTCTAGTGAGTCACTAGGACTAGCTTAGTGGTAAGAGGGGTGGATAGTAAGTGCTCGATTCCCAACATATTAACAAAAAATCTACTAAAATCAGCATTCATCAACCATAATCGAGCCCGTACATTTCCCCCTTAATCCTTAGCTTGCTTGCAATTTCATAGATATACTTGTTATGGATCAGTGTCATGAACCCGGACTAAGACCCACGTGAGCCGGCTTACCTCATCAACCCGGTAAGAAGGCCCACACTAGCGGGCCCAACTCATCAACCCGGAATACTCCATCGAATATTCCCAATAAATACCTGAAACGGACCGTGATTATGGAGACGTAACGTTTGGGACGTTACCTCCAGTAACGGCCGACAA
This sequence comes from Gastrolobium villosum, assembly GCA_032173675.1. NCBI lineage: Eukaryota > Viridiplantae > Streptophyta > Magnoliopsida > Fabales > Fabaceae > Gastrolobium > Gastrolobium villosum. The sequence goes on along the minus strand of JAVKPL010014242.1, from coordinate 55,471 downwards.
GGCTATAATGGCCCCGCGCCATTACAGCTCAGTTACACCATTCAAATCAGAGGCAGCCCCTATAAATAAGAGGGCTCCTCGACAATACAACACACATGATTCATTACTTTTACCACACTATCACCACAATCATATTCTTTGCAGTGATCAAGCTAGGCATAGGGATATCTCCTCAATAGATACCCCTAGTCAAAGCTATACGATCCAAAGCGACCAATCAACCTGATAAAGGTTGAACATCTCTGTCCCCAGGACAGAAGTCAAAGCTATACGATCCAAAGCGATCAATCAACCTGATAAAGGTTGAACATCTCTGTCTCATGACAGAAAAATACTATTGCCTCTCTTGTGAGTATTACGTTTATCTACTCCAACTTTAATGAAAAACATCTACTCCCTCACCCCTCTAACAAGGTAAAGTCGCCCGTGGAAGGATCTCGCTTTAACATCATTTAGATCACAACTGCATGTGCAGTTCATTCCATTCACCCCTCTTGTATTTCTTTTCTTTTTAGTTGTGGATTAATGGTCCAAATAAAAAAGCTTTTGGGAAAGTAAGGATGAGATTTTTTTTTTTTTTTTCCCCCTAACAACGTCAGGATGAGGTTCGACAGAAGTTGAATTTAGCATTTTAATTTGGGAAAGGATATTGTAATTAGTTGTGTTACTACCAATCAATCTCACCGTTAGATCGATTATGTCGATCCAACAGTTATATTTATTTCTATCTTTATATGGTTATAATTTCCCAAATTTAATACTTTATATATTTTTTTGGTACATAATAATATTTTATATTTATTTTCACCTTTGTATGGATATGATTTCCTATATTTAATGTTTTCACGTTAAAAATGAAGAATCATAACCATACAAAGATGTAAATAAATATAACCGTTGGATCAACATAATCGACCTAACGGTAAGATTAATTGGTAATAATATGGTAATAACACAACTTGGTTGTTACAATATCTTTCCCTTATTAATTTTATGTTATATTGAAAAATCTTTGCGATAAGAATAGTATATCGTAATTCGTAAGTGTAAAGTCCATTTTTGCAATTTTCTCTTTTTTGGGTGCAGCATTTGTAATTTTGTACATTTCTTTTTAGTCGTTGGTTCCTTGGGCGTATTTACAATTAAGCTGTACTCAGTGGCCACTACTTTTTGCAAGTATCCACTTCAGAGTTAAGATAATGTTGACGTCAGCCACAATTTATTTTACTTTTATACGTATATGTTTATTTAATCCTGATTTCAAGATATAATTATTTTCGTTTGAACACTTCACTAGCGTGGTCATTTTCTGCATAATTATCATAAGATCACTAATAATAATCAGGCTTGATCAAATAAGAAAATGGGCCACGCTTTTAGCTTTCATGAGCCCAGCTAACCTGAATTGGATATGGACATGGTGTAAGATTTAGCACTCCGGCCAAGGATTGGGTGCTCCATTAAGCCCATTAAGACATGAAGATTGCAATGCAGGTAACTCTTTCCAAATATAAGTAACTTAAAAAAAAAATTGTTATACATTCTTACAGTTTAACTTCGTGAACTTAACAAATGGTATACAGTAATGTAGAAAAGTTAAAAAAAAATTGTAAGTAGAATAATGTAAAATGTACCCTATGGTATGTATAAAAAAAACTTCATATAGAGTTTTTATATGAACAATTTGGTATAATCAATGATTAATTTGAATTATGAAATTTTTAATCACAAAAGAAAAATCTCTACATTCAACCTTTTTTCTTCCATGATAATTTTATGTAAGTCCATACTCATTTTAACAGGAATTTAAATGTGAGTTGTAACATTTCACATTGATTATAAATATATGTATTAAATAAGGATTATGAGAATCCCATAAACTTAATATTTTAAGGTTTTGGTTGAGATATGATATTAAGCCAATTTATAATAGTTCATTTGTCATTTAGCTTATTAATGAAAATCTTCATCACATTGATGAAATATCTTAAGCTAATTTAAATACATGATAAAAACTTGTTCTCAACCAGTTATATTGGGCAGATATCTAACCCAATTCTTTGGATTCTACCAGTGTTGTTAAAATGTAGTGTCGAAACATAAAAACGGACAGTGTCTGCGTTTTTATGATCAAAATCGAGTCAAAACGGTAGTAGTGTTGAAACGTAGAAACGGTTCAAACGTAGTGTCGAAACGTAATATGAATTTTTTTTTGCATAGTTCAAATATATATAACACGTAATAATAAAATATATATATATATATGTTTTTAGTCATTAATTAGCTTACTTTTTAATAACTTATATAATTAATACATTAAAATTATTCTATATAAATTAAAACAAAGATTAAAATTGACATTCTTATAAAATAAACATGTTTGTGGATTTTGGTTTTATATATGTTGGATATATATTTTATTTTTAATACGTTAGTAAACTCTTACGTTTCGTTTACGTTTTGCGTTTTTACGTTTTTGCTCATCCTACCATTTTTAGATAGACTCTACGTTTTAACAACATTGGATTTTACATCAATCTCTCCATGTGTAACTGCTCATGGTTATTCATTCATATCAAATAATATCTTCTAGAAGATATTATATGGTCCCACAATTAATATCAAATAATATATTCATCTAGGGGTTTACATCTATCATGTCACATGACACCAATAACTTTCCGACACACACAACATTTTGTGGGGCCCACACTTTCTAAAAAAAAACTAATGCACGCAAAATGAATCTCTATAACATTACACAATCATTTTTCCTACAACATAATTATTATAAAACCCATTCATCTAACTTAATTGCATTCTCGACTCTAATTTGACACTAACTTAAGAGTCATAGTCTCTCTAAGTACACACCCCTCTTTGTGTCAATGAAACACTATATACCATCAATCACAATACAAGAAGATCTTGACAATCAAACTATTATTTTTAAGCTAACCGTTCTGAATAATACTGATCCAAAAATTGCTCAAATCAGAAGGGTAATCAAATAAGTGATTGTCTCCTACCCAAACAAAAAATTGTAAAAAGTAAAATTTCTTCCTAAAAAGAGTATTTCGATCCTCATAATTTGTTTCGACGGACTAAGAATTACGGAATTATGGGGAATTACATTATTATATAATTTTTTGTTTCAAATTGTACAAATACAAAATATGATGGGCAGTGGGCACACTCCCAATCAATTTTGATTCCAAATTACAATCTCCGTAATTCCTTTGCTCGCGTTGTGACCCTTTATTTTGATCCAGGAAATAAAATAAGAAGAATATGTTTATTATATCGTGTGAGACGTGCAATATACACAAAAGTGAGTTGAATTCATTGAGGAGAAGGGAAAAAAAAAATGAATTTCACCCATTTTTTTATGTGTTGAATAGACAATTTATTTTCCATAAAATAAATCAGAAAACCCGGGCATAGATGGTTTTTAATCCCGACCACTACACGATAACTAAAATGAAACAGAAGAAGAAAAGAAAAACTAACATATAAAGTATAAACATCTAGACAAACAAATGAAGAACACAATATATATATAAATATAATCAGGGTCATTAAACAATAATAAAAAGGGAAATTAAATATCTAAACTCATTTTCTCTGACAGAGAACCCTTCCAACTGCTGGACACACTCCATTGGTCAGAGTTCGCCACCGACGACGGCACCCCTTTGCCGCACTTCGCCACCGTCCTCACACTCTCTATCAACGCCTCCGTGTTCGATTCCTGAGACAAAATCTCCGACAGCTTCTGGGGGCTTATTACCAACTTGACCTTCCACACTCCGCTATTGTTGTACCTCGGAAACACTTCAGGTTCCGACCACATGCTGTTGTTGTTGTTACTGTTGTTCTTGTTATTCTTGTCGCACGTGGACATACGGTACGGTGTTAAGGTTTCTACGGTGTCATCTACGTTTTTGTTTGTGTCCTTGCCAGAAGAAGAAGAAGGGTTGAGAGGGAGGAGGTAGTAGATTTCACCACCATGAAGCTCATCGTTTTTAGCGAGTGGCAATGAGTCATGGCGGCTTTGGAAGATTCCGTTTCCAGGGAACTCGTTAGTTATGTACTCAGCGGTTATGGGAGTGTAAAGCTCCATGATGCCACCGTTTGAGGTCACCACCTTCACCATCATGTCTTCTTGCAGAGGAAACCCTTTGAACCCACAGTTTCCCATATTGTTGAATCGGTGATCAATGTTAATGGGTATTGTGCACTTTGAGCTTTGTGGTGTGTTTGTGTGGTGTTAATTAAAAGCGTTTGGTTTTGGGTTTGAAGGAGGAGGAAAAATGAGGAAGCTTCTTTAAGGGTTGTTGATGATGGTAGATGGATGACTCTATAGCCAGCACAAAAAGGTATCAAATCCTTTTCTTCAATGGGATCCGGAGAATCAGATTGTCTATTGTATTGGGTATGCATGGATTGGTGGATTTTATAGTGGTGTGACCCCACTTTGCTTGTATTATTAGGAAGGAACGACACCGGGATTAATAATAATCAAGAACGTGGATCAGTTTATATTCTTCTAGCTTAATTAGCGATCTTGAGTTTAAGTTATTATGAATGTAAACTCGAAATCGGACTAATAGAGTAATTCATGAATGGATGGATAATATCTATAAAATAAAATAAAAGTATGTCATTTTAAAGTAGATAAAGTTGTGTCATTTTAAGAAAAAGAAATAGATAAATAAAGGAGGAAAGAGAGTCGACAAAAATAAAAATAAAAGTGTGGTCCCATCTTTTTGTGAAAGTGAAAGTATATAAGCTGTGTCATTTAAAAAAATAAACATTTTTTCCAAAAAAAAATAAAAAAAATTCCATCAACTTATTGTACACCGTGCGGTGTATGGAACAGATATATAAGGTAAACGATTCGGGGATTGTTGATTAATTTGATAATTACACCAAATTGCAAAAGTAATCATGGCTGATACCTAGTATCTTTTTCATAAAGACTGAGTATCAATATTTATGGAGATATTATATATATAAGTAATAATACCTAATTCACTAGTGTATCGTTTTTATTTGGTTTTAAATTAAAACTTAATGAATTTATTAATTTGAATTACAAAAAATAAAGGCATTAACGATTTATGGAATTTCACAATAAATCTCATAAGATCACTTACTTTTTCCTAAACGCTTATTTGTTATGGTATGTATCACATAATCTGATTCATTTATGTATTTGTCGATTGTTGCAAAATCTCCTAATTGAAAACAACCAAATTAGGACAAATAATCAACAGAAGATTTGTGAATCTCTTGTCATCTTTCCAACGCTCTAAGAATCAAGTGCATCCTTATAGGGAAAGGTATAATTTATTAAGATAAGTATAACAGAGTATTCCAAATATATATATATATATATATATATATATATATATATATATAAGGAAAAAGTGTGTGTTATTTTAAAGGATGTAAAGTTGTATTATTTTAAGTGAGAAAAAAAGATGGATAAGAAGGAGAGAGTGAACAAAAAAATAAAGATGTGGATCCCGCCTCTTTGTAAGAGTGAAATGATATAAGTTGTGTCATTTAAAGTGACAATAATTTTTCCTTATGTATAATAGAAAAAATATTTTTTAAATAATCAGTGACCAAATTATTTATTTTTCTCCACTTAATAAGTTTTTATAATTAAGGAATCAAATTTTCCATATATATAGATGAAGTAAAACTGTCCTTACGATTATAAAAAAAAAAAAAAATAAGATAAGAAGATTGATGCTTAAAATTTTAGGACACCAATTTAATTTGGTTAAATTATTTTTTTTTCTTCCTTTTACTAATTTTCTGTTGTATAATAAGGAATCAAATTTTCTATAAAGATGGTAATGACACTAACCTTGAGATTATTGTAATAAGTAAGGACATTGCTTGGTCACCAATCAGGAACAGGAGTAATGCTCAAAATTTTAGTATGCCGACTTGTTTTTTTTTTTTTTTTAGGGTGAAAGTATGCCCACTTAATTTGGTTATATTTACACACGTTTTCTTTACATGTACTCTTAATGCATAAAATTGGGCTTAATATATGTACGAAAGTTGTAGATTTTTTTTATTTTTATTTTTTTGCCTTTTCATAGACATTTAAATCAGCTAAATCCAAGGTTCATTGCAAAAGCTACTGTCAAAATAACGCAACAAAGTTTAAAGGCTTTTTTTTTAATGAGAATTTTGATATATCTGATGAACTCAAGTTTTTATAAAAAAATCTGTAAATCCTATAAAATAAATAAAACTTATTTAATTTTATAAGCATAAAAAAATTTATTTATAATAAAAAGTAAGGGATTTTAATAAAATACCAGAATCTATATTAAATTAAGTATAAAATGTTTGGAAGGGAACATGATTGGAGGTCAACGGTCGTTCATTTCCTTTGCTTTAGAAAGGGGACCCACTTTTCACCGTCTGGCATAAAAGTGAGAGGGTGGTGTAAAGGTTTCAATATTAAAATGGAATAAATGGTGGATTCATTTTCATTCATGGGGTTTGTTATTTTCACTTTGGCGTTGCTTTAGAAAAGGGACCTACTTTTCACCGACTGACATAAAAACATGAATGGGTGGTGTAAAAGGTTTTCAATATTAAAATCAGTACATTTAATAAATTAAATAGTTAATTTCATAGCGGTTTGCTAGAAGGAAGCTTGGCTAAGGATAAGGATCCAGGTTGATCTAGTTGATAATGAGAGGTGAACAAAATTGATTTGGTCTAGTCAAAAATAGAATCCTAAGCTTCCAAACTCAGGTTATAGACTTATAGCTCATTGTGTCATGAAATAAGCAGAGGAATTTACTAACGAGGGGTGTAAATGAATTGCGACGTGTTAGACTTTAATTTATAAGCCTGATCAAATTTATAATTAAAAATCAAAAAATCTGACATAAATTTAGGTAATTATATTTTTCATGTTATTGCAAAAAGAATTTTTATGTAAAAGACTTTTTTTTTTGGTGAAGGGTAAAAGACATATATTTATTAAGATACGATGTTAGGTCCAGATATATTAAAAAAAAAATTAATGAATCTCATTTTTCTATGTCTGCTACAAAATTTTGCTTTATAATAATATTATTAAAACCGACTCGGTCATTGATCTGATCGAGGTACTGGGTCACTGGATTACTAATTCAACCAGTGAGTCACTGGTTCAATTGCATGAACTGGTTCAATCGCATGACCCGGTAATTATATGTAATTTTATAAATTATATTAAAAAATTATAAATATATTCAATTATCTATAAAAATTACAAATATTTTAATATAAAAAATAATAAATAATAAATCACATATTATTATCTAATAAAGGATCAAATAAAAATATAATAATCGTGATACGGGGCTTTAGGTTCATTATTTATAATAAAAAAAAAAACCTGTGTCCATTAGTACACGAGCTTAAGTCGGTAATTCGAAACAGGAATTTATTCATATTCTGGGGGAAGTTTTCTTTTTCTCTTTCCCCTACCTAGCAGCATTGTGATAGCCCTACAACTTTCGGTGATAGTTGATTACACTTTGAAACTTGGCTTATAATGATGAGTTTGCTGGATTAAAAGAAGGATTTTATATTTCTATTTAACTGAATTCAAACTTTCCTACATCCTTCGATTTCCGTGCTAACATGGGTTTTACATCTAATTTTTTTAACACATGGGTCTCACTTGCTTTTATCTCTACAATATGAGATTTTAATTCTCATTTAACATGAGAAATATAAAACCCTTAAAATAATTCTATTACCATGTGAAATTCCTTTATTCTTTAGTTATTTGAGATGAGTCTGTTTCTGAATATTTTCGTAAACTTTAAACTTCAAGATAATTATGAAACTAATTTCGAACCAGAACTTAATTATAATCAAAAAAATTCTCCCTCTTCAAAATATATTTAATAAAAATCAAATTCTATTTTTGCTTTCACCTACTCACTCTCAGGTTGTGTTTGTCAACTAAATTATACAAACTGAGTCTTTTTACTTTAGCTCTAGGACAACATGAAATGAGGTCATTTAGTGCGTATTTGGATTTTTTTTTAAGTTAGAAGCTCTTAGAAGAAGCTTTTTTTAATCTTTTATTTATTTTTTTTGAATTTTGTGTTTTTTATAAAAATAAAGAGTTATAAAGATAGAGAGAAATAATTTTCTTGAAATATATGCTTTTAAGCTAAATTTTCATGTAATTATCAAACAACTTTTAGTTTCTTTTTTATAATTTTTTTTTTAACTTTAACTTACGAGTAGCTTAGCTTAAAAAAAGATAATCCGAATAGACTCTTAGTTTAGGTTCACAACGGTTGGACTAACTTTTCAGTAAACGATGAAAAGGTTTGGAAAGTTGTATAAATACCACAACTATAACACACTTTAAATTATAAGATGTAATTTTATGACTTTTGGTTATCCATTAATGTCTGCAGACTATGCACAAACTATAGCATAATTTCTATGGCTTTTTTTTTGGTCATGTGCATTAATGTCTCAACAAACTAATTAATTAATTATAGTCATGATTTTGTGGACTGGTCCAATCTTCAAAGCGTGAGATTATTATCCAAAAAAAGAAACGCGTGAGATTATAAGTACTACACATATGCATGCATATGTCTAATCAAAGTTTAATAGAATTAATGGCCAATAACGGCATTATAATGATGGAAAACTGAAGGAACTTAAATCTCGAAGTTGCTATTGAAAGCACACCGTTACCTCAAGTACGGGTTATTCATCATATGCTAAAGTGGGAGAAAAACTTTAATATACTGAGTGCCCCCCTTTATTAAATAGAAAAGAAAAATCGTTTTTACTCATTTTTTATATATTTTTTAAAATTTTAAAGAAAATTCTTTTAATAAAAGAGAGCATTGAATTTGGTGTTTCCGGATTAAAATTTTCTCCTAAAATAAAATAACTGTATATAAAATTAGAATAAAGTCTATTTTGGGTCCCTAATAAAAAAATACGGTCTCCACTTTCATTCTTTACAAAAATATATATATATACATATATATATATATAATTTTTTATGAATTAAATTGAATCATAAGAACAAAAAGTGGAATTATAAAAGTACAAAAGTTGATTTTTTTTTTTTTTATGAACGATTTTACTTATCAAATTATAACAGTGTGGGACCATGATATTTGAGCTAGATAATAGATCCAAATATCAATACAGACAAATGGTATTTTATTTAAAAGAAAAATAATCTTCAATCACATGGTGCAACTGGAACTTTTTTATGTAATTAAATAACACAGATGCCAAAAATTGATAAGACAACTGAAGAATAATTGATGGTGAATAGTCAAACACTAACAGGATAGCTGTCGAGGTTGCCTTCATAGTCGAAAATATAACAACATTTCATAACCAGTCGATTATGACTAATTGAATGATTGGCATAGTCAAAATATTTGTTGGTATGTTATAGGAAAAGTGATTGTGTTATGTTATAGAGATTTGTTTTGCGTGCTAGAATTTTTTTTTTGCTACGGACCCCACAGAATGTTGTGTGTGTAGGAAAATTTTTATGGTCATGTTAAATGATAGATGATAAACGCTTATATGAATGGATAAGAATGATTTGACAAATAGTTGCACACAGTTAAGACTTGTTTTAAATTTGTTAATTGCCCGATATCTATTTGTCAAGAGCCCATTTTGAGTTTTGGTTAATTATTCATGGGTAATTTTTATTTGGGCCTTCTCTTAATTTGTTCAGTGACCATTCCAGCCCTATTAATAATTTAATATCCCATCGGCGTTATATTCAAGTCTCCATATAAGAGGAAGTTTGCAATGAATATCTAAATTATTGTTTTCTTTGTATTTTGACTTTTCAATTAATAAATAAATAAACTTCCATATATAAATAAAGCATTTTTTTTAGGGGAAGGATAAATATCTCACAAAAAAATACTTTTACTAAATTAAAAAGTAAATAAATTTCCATATATAAATAAAGCGTTTTTTTTTAAGGGTTTTACTACCCTATTGTATAATTTATATTATATGGCAGCCATTAATTTTTGAGCTACAACAACAAATTCATGATACAGAATTTATTATATCATCGACGAGCTTTTAATAAATACCCTTTTTGTACCAGAACTTTTGAGCTTTGATTCAGACAGTTGCATTCGACTTAAGTTAAATTAACCATAAGCTCAATAAAAGAAAAACTAATTAGTCCAAAAAAAATAATGTCATTATTGAACATGCAACCTCTGAGTTTGAGCAGCTTGAGGGATCGGAGTACTTCAAAATGTTGATGAAAAGCTTTTGTAAGCTCAATACGAGACACAAAAGGTAGTTGAAATTCGTATGTATAACCTACTTGGTGCCTAAGAATTACGGGTATTCATCAACCAATCCAAATCGATTCAAACCGCGGAACAGAAAAATCAAAAACTGAAAAAAATCAAAAAACTGAAGAAAAAAAACTCATAAATTTTAATTAGATTTGATCGATTTTTGGATCGGTTGATAAAAACTGATTTAATCCAAATCAATCCAATATATTAATTCTCACCTATCCTACTTGGGTCTTTCTCCAATCATAGCCCAAAAATTTCTAAACCCAATACCTATTAACCCATCAACAAGCCCAAGAAAAAATCTAGTCACATCCCATCAGCAAAATTTCACATGTGTAGAGTTTCATATCTCGTTGCCCCCAGAAAAATACTATATTATCATTTACTGATGCTTTTGTATTTAAAAAAAAACTTTACAAAGTTAATATATACAAAAAATATGTTATTTGCACAATAATCATAGAATAAATTTTAGACTTTTCAAAAAATCGAAAATTGATCGAATCCAAACCGAAAAAAATTGGATTGGATCAGATCGGATTTGAAAAATAATCCAAATCAAATGGATGATGACATGATCAAACCGAAGGAATTGAATTGGATGATTTTTATTTCTAAAATCGATTCAATCCAGACCAGGAACAGCAGATTTTCTACTGCTAGTGAAGCCCTTAGTTATTTTACTTTTCAAAACACAGTATGCAAATATAAAAGGGTTTTATTAATATTATGTTACATGACTTACGTTTTGTGTCCAACTCTCACATCAAAAGGGAGAGAAAAAAGTGGAATGATGAAAGAGAAAGAAAAATATATGGACCCCACCTCTATGTGGACCCCACCTCTTTAATGTATTTGTAAGAAAGTGAAGTTATATTATGTTACATGACAAACATAAAACCCAATATAAAATGAGGAAGCATTATTGAAGACACAAGGCAGTGTCTTTAGGGGAGGCAACCCCAAAGTGTGAAAGGTGTTTGCTTTTTGAATGAACAATCTAAAGAACTATGGGTCAAACGCAATACTTTGGTTAATGTAGGATGAAATGGGAGAAATGAAAAACCAAAAAAATAGAAAATATGTGTTTAAAATTACAACAATACCACCACACCGATGTGAAAATGGTAGCAACGTATAAGCAAAATTGCAAAGGGAATATTGTTTCTCATATTGCATGAGATAATTTATCTCATGCAACACACTAAAATATAGATGAGACGTATTAAGAAGAATAGAGGGAAAGAAAATAAATTCTTCCATTTTTTTGTGTGCTAAATGAGATAAATTATCTCATTTAACATGAGAAATAATATTCTCAATATTTGATTAATGTTTCTCATGTTGTAGCATATGACTTTATCTTCTTCAGATATATAAAAGTGTATGAGGTCCATATTTTCTTTTTCTCTCTCTTTTCTTCACATGGTCCCACACATATTTATGCATGTGTAGCAGATAATTTTATCTCCTATGAGAAACATTGATATCATATAATATTTTTTATTTTGATCCTCCATCATGAAAAGTTTTGAATCCACCATTGTTTATGTTTATGTGTATGTTTCAATGATTGACACTACCTCAACCGTAGTAGTAATCACTCGCTCCTCTATGAGCACTTTTTTGATGCATCATATGCAACATATATTTGTTCTAAAAAAGAAAAAAAAATGAGATTTAATGAGAAATACTTAAAAAGATATGGATTAAATAGGAAGAAAATTTTCTCTTTTTGATAAAAAAATGTACAACCACTTGAGTACATCCGATATAGAGAAAAAATTTCCCTCCTCTACATGCTATCATAGTATCATACACACTTCATAATATTTCAAAACTGCCAATATACACTCTCCTTTTTGTATGACTTCACCTTTAGCAAATACTAAGTTTGAGTATCACAGTCTTTACAAATAAACCACCAACTTTTATTCTACTGTACCATTATGGAGAAGCAGCCATTCAAACAACCATTTTAAGCAATCAATTGGTCACCCCTATTTCCTTACCTTACATTAGGGTGGTAAACGAAGCAAAGGTTTTCCGGTCTTTAACTCGTCTCGTGAAGGCATGAAGTTACATGTCTAAAATTGGTTGTTGGAATCATACTTAGACTTGTATAAAAGCTCGTTTAATAAAAAGGTCTCAGGCTCCAATTGAAAAGCTCGGCCTTAGAGCTTCTCAGGCTGGCCTAGTATATTAATTTTTATTTTATATATTTTATACTGCTTGTAATAACCCTCTCTCTCAATCCATTTCGTCCCATTTTATTGGTTAAGCAGACTCTTTGAATGATTTTGTTCTATATTATGCTGTTTGGATATACATTGAATTTGTGAATATTTATGGAATTACTAATGTTGTTGATTTATATTTTCTTTTTGGATAAATTTTTATTGTCTTATTTTTTTAAACATGTTAAACCAGATTTTTATTTTTTTAAATAAGTCAGGCCACATGCCAACAATTATATTCATAACAGGTAACAGACTTGGTCAGATTAATACATTTAAACACAAATTTAACTCTCTTAATATCAAAGTTCTGTTCGGCTCGACCCATTAACCCCCTACCTTACATTAACAACCAGACTATTTATCTAGGACGGGCTTAGGAGGATTTAAGAATAATGATGAAATGGCAACATTCTTAAATTATTGTAACCTATTTTTCTTCTTAAAAAAAAAAAAGGACTGAAAAATAGTGGTTTGACCGATATCTTGGAAAGTCCAACATCGATTTAAGAATGTTGATGATTTGGTTGTCACTTAGTCACACTTAAATAGTAATGCTTCTATTTAAAGGTGAATAGTGTGGACTATAGGGAATCTATAATTACCTATACTATCTCTTCTGTTTCGTTCCGTCCATCCAATTTGACTAACTTTTTATGCCGCTTAACTCGCTTGCCTCCTCTTTTGCCTTTCAACCACAAAAAAAGTTGTCCCTCCAAGTGTGCTGGGGTGTTATGTCCACCCCATTTATCTTTTTAGTCAATGTTTTTCATACTTCGAACAAAATAGAACCAAATCAATTAAAACTGATATTCTGTACGATATTTTATTGTTTATTCTAAAATGATTGCGGTAACTAGAGGAATCCAAAGTTGAAGTACAGCATTTTAATTTTAAATAATGATGTCCTAATATCATTAAATTAGAATCTCGAAAGGAGAAAGAAAAAAGTAAATATTAGTTGAGATTATGATATAATTAAGAGTATTTGTGGTCTGGATTGGATGAATTTTGGAAGTAAAAATCATCTGATCCAATCCCTTTGATTTGATTATATAATCATCCATTCGATTTGAATTAGATCGATTTTTTATTTTTTTTAAAAATCTAAAACTTGTATGATGATTATTGTGCAAATAATATATATTTTTGTATGTATTGGCCTTGTAAAGTTTATACGTTGATTATTGTGCAATCTAAGAGTCAGTAAACGATAATCTAATTTTTAATATAGTACAACAAAAAGTTGAAATACCATCTTTTACCTACAATAAAAAATTTACAATGTGGTTGCCTGATATACGGAATAACCCAAATTTTCATCCTATATAGAGCTGTTGTACAACAATAACCCATGTAATAAAAATATACGATGTATCTTATCTAAAAAAATAACATAGATCAAGCACAACCCACTTTCTCCAACATGATGGGTTAATGGGACTTTCGTTTAGAATTTTGCTATATGATTTTTGGGCTATGATTGGGAAAAGACTCAAGTAGGCACAGGGTAGGGTTAGGGAATTATTAGATCGGTTTGGAAATTCGGGTTTTACCAATCAAACCGAAAACGGATCCAATTTAATTAAATTTTACGATTTTTTTCAATTTTCGGTTAACTCGATTATCGATTTTTCAGTTCGATTACTACAGTTTGGATCGGTTAACGAACATCCCGAGGTATAATGATATTGGAAATAAGTAGGTAATGTAGGTATGCCAAAAAATGGACATAATATCATATCCTATGATACATATGAGGAAGTTATACTTACAAGCTATTTTCGTTTATAACCTCTTACAACCATATTTTAATCGTTGATTTTTTTTTTTTTGATAACAATCGTTGATATTCGTCAATCAAGAGTTATTATTTTCGCAAATCAAACTTATTAATTAATTATTAATTCATAATAAATGATAATTGTTTATTCACAAAAATCAATTGGTAAGATATTATTATAAATGAAATTAAGTATAACTTTCCTCTATACATATACATCAAAAGTTTCACATTATTTTTCACATTACTTTAACAAAAAAAAAAAAAAAACAAGAAAGAGAGGATTAAAATGGGAATATGATATTCTTATAATTTTTTGGAAATGGTTATACTTATTACCATTTTAGGCTTACTACTCTCATTACCTGATTGATTATCATTTGATCAATTTGAAATCAACCGTTAAAAAAATGAAAAAAAAAAATTAATTGTCATTGATTTCAAATTAATCCAATGGTGACCATTCAGGTAGTAAAAGTACTAAGACTAAAATTGTAATAAGTATAACCTTCCTTTGATTTTTTATGTCTACTTTACCCACTCGTCTCTAATATCATTATATGAGAATCTCAATTAACCTTAACTCTTTCTTTCTCGCATTGTGACTTCGATCTAACGATATTACACATGAATAGGTTTGGAAAAAAAGTAAATAAAATATTCTACCTCATTAAAAGGTATTATCATCTAAAAAAAGGTAAGAATAATGGGTATTCAATTGATATACCCAAAAAAATAAATAAGACGCCCAAATTGTAATCTCAAACATCTTCTAGTTTCCTTCTTTATTATCCTCTCAGGGGGAAGAAAAAAAATTAGAAATTTAGGTCGCAGGAATTACCCCATTTTCTGCACCTTTTTTAGTTAATAGAATTGAATTGCAGCTCGAGGAACGAAGATGTTGAAACACAATCGCAGATAAGCATACATACAGAGCAGGAAATTTACAGGGAGAGAAAAGTATAGAGAAACAGAGAAAACATTAATAAAGGAGATTATTTATTTATTTTTATAGAAAAGGCTTTTATTTGAAAGTTCCCATATCCATAAGCCCCACAAAACAGAACAAAGGTGGACATAAAGGAAGGTTGAATACGAGGTGGAAGATGTGTTATGCTCCTATAATGTTATATTATTATGTATGACATAGCCCATAGAAAGGGGTGATATAGTGAGAGAAAAAAGGTTGGTCTTTTTGAATATTTTTAATGTTATATTCTCTTTTGTCCTATCCTGTCCTGTGTGTTACAATGATTCTTCTTATATTCATATTTTCTATTGACGTTTTCTTTTTTCTTCATCCTTTTCCTTTCCACCCTAGTAATGATTTTGATAGTTAGGAATATCAATGTTGAGCAATTTGAGGAGTTGTATTGTTGTGGATGTTAAGAATGTTAGTTATGAATGTTTTCATTGATGATTTGATGTGATCTTCATTAAAAGAACATTCTTTTTTCACCTTGTCATCCAATTTTTATTTTTTGGAATTTTGGGGTTGTTTCACTTTTTCCTTTTTTTCTTTTTGTTATCTCATACAACATAATATCTCCAGAAAAGCAATTCCAGATGGTGGGTGGTAACAGTAATTCGAGGCAATATCATGATACAACTTCTACCAAAATCTTTGTTGGAGGGTTAGCTTGGGAGACTCAAAGGGACACAATGAGAAGGTATTTTGAGCAGTTTGGAGAGATCTTAGAGGCTGTTGTTATCACAGACAAGAACACTGGCAGATCAAAGGGTTATGGTTTTGTAAGCCCATTTGTCTTTTTTCTTTTTTTTTGTGATTCTCAGTCTCTGCATTGGTATATTTGCTTGTCCATTTTCATTTGACATGTGATCTTAAACCAATGAATCTTTGGTTTTGCTTTTTTCCAAGGTCACATTCAAGGATCCAGAAGCAGCAAAAAAAGCATGTCAGAACCCCTCTCCAATAATTGATGGAAGGAGGGCAAACTGTAATATTGCATCTATTGGTGCAAAGAAGAATCGCCCCCAAACTCCTCAACATGGTCTTAATCCTTCCATCTTCTTCATTTACCTTTGTTCTTTCTTTATTGTTTTTTATTTTTCATCTTAATTCTATTACAATGTCCTCTTTCTTTTCAACTTGTTTTTCCTATTTATTTCATACTAAGCAAGAAGTTATAATTATATCCCTCTTTTAGTACTAATTGGTTATCAATTATATATTAAACAAAAGTTTATTATATATGATGTAAGATTAAAAAAAATGAATTGAAATGCAACCTTCACATTGTGGGTGCAGGACGGTTTAGACCAGCCCCTAGCATGTTGGCTTCACCTACATATCATGGCCCTTCTTCTACATTTGTCCATCAAACCACTGGACAATACACATTTCCTTATTCAACGTATGGGTAACATGAAAGTACCATGTGTGGTTTTGGTCATTTTCCTATTTGCATGTCAATTTTCTCCATTCTCCATGTTTTCTTTATCTTTTAATTCTGCTTGTTTCCTCATGTTAGCAGATATACTGGACATTCACAAGAAACAATGTACCCCATGGTATGTGTTTGTGATAAATGCTTAAAAATGATCACACAAATGAATTATTCTTGCATTGCATGTTCTTCATTAACTTTGGTATACTTTTGTGTGTGCCTTGTGGCAGAATTGTTATGGTGTGTATGGAGGTCAACAATTCTCAACTTACTATGCATCCAATGGAGCATCTGGGCCAGTGGGATTGATTCATAATATTTACCCTTTTAGTGCCCAGTATGGGTACAATAACCACCAATTACATGGTTTTGGAGTTCAATATCCCCAAATACTGCAGTTTCCATTTCTCCCTAGGCAATATGGTGAAGCTGGGATCATGACACATGCTTCTTCAATGGCAATGCCTACTACTAGTGCAGGTGATAAGTCTAGTGCAAAATGTTACCTTTTTTTTTTTCATTGATATTGTCTCTCTTTTAACTATCCAATTTAAACAAGTGTATAAAATAATGTAACAGTTACAACAACAGCAACTACAACAACAACAGAGGCCACATCAACAGGTGAAGGTGCTTCAGAAGCGGCTGGAACAACTTCTGAACAAAATTCTTCATCTTAATCTCTACAGAGAGACAAAGAAATGCTGTCTTGTAAGGCTAAATATATTGAAAGATGATGAAAAGGGTCAAGAACCAAGAAGGGAGGACAGTGTACAAGAAGCATATTAAGTACTGATACATAAAAGAAGCAAAGATTATCATCTACATATCAAAGAGAAGTAAACCAATAACTCAAAGACAGAATTGTTTATTCAAGGAATGGGTAAATGATGTTCATTATATAAAGGTTGTGCCACTAACCGACCTCGATCAATCCTCAATTCATGTTCAAAATATTGCAACCTTATACTCTTCCTTGTAGGCTAATTTTACTAAACATTATTGTCTTGGGTGTAAGTAGCATTCAATGACATAATTCTCTTGATTATATGAGCAGTAAATGGGTTCAAAAGATAGATTTTAATCCTTTGAATCCTAGAGTGATTGGTCATTTTGGAAGAAAAACTTGAGCTTTGAGAGCTCAATTTATACAACCACACATTCATGAGAAAGAAAAGTAATGTCTAAAAGAACCCACCTGGCATATTTATACGAGAGGCATATTCTTCCATTTCTATTGATTCCATTTTCTACAATTCAAAGAAGCAATTATATAATAGTCATTTTTCTTGCCAAAGCAATTATATATAATAGTCATCTTTCTTTTTTTTTTTGAAAAAAAAAAAGTACTATTTAAACAAACTTGATCGTGTACAATTTTAACTATGTTAATTATTTGAGATTGGATAACAAGAAATATCTTTGTAAACTCTTTAATCCCAACAGCCTATTATAGGCTCCTAAAATTCATTAAAATTCAATCATTCCATGAAATTCAATGAAACTTGGAAAGGGTGTTGGATATATTTAAGCATGGATGATTGCAAAAAATCAGATCAAAATTCCATGCCTTTGTACAATTTTCCATTTTTTCATGCATGTAAGCCTATTATAGGCTCGCAAAATTCATTAAAAATCAATCCTCCTATGAAATCCAATGAAACTTGGAGGGACTTATATTTAACCATACATAAACATAAAATCAAAAAGCATGTATAAATTAGTCTAGATAATCAAATACTATTTGATTGAAATGAATAATGTTCAATTAACTTGGATTGAAAATTCAGCTTGAGATTTGATTAATGTGTTATTAACATCAATGTTTAATAAATAAGTGAATTTCAGACAAAAATTAAAATTTTGTTAGAAAAATGAAATATTTTTGCACCAAGGTTAACTGTGGTTTTTCTCAAGTTCAGAAAGGGCTCTCGTTTAAAATGGGCCTTTTATATGAAGGCCCATTACTATATAAAACCTGAACAAATAATCAATGGGTTTGTGGTTAATTCAATTTGACAATTCTATGATCCAGCAACTACCTTGTTTAGATTGTAAAAGAATTTCTTTGAAACTTGAAGAATTGATTTTGAAATCTTCAGCTTGTTTATTATATAGAATAATTTTGTAGTGTAATTATAAAGATTTTTTGTAGTGTTAAAACACATTCAAATCTAATTTTGTTTTACCTCCAAGACTCCAACTACACCTGATATATTGTCAAAGTAATTTCTTCTTACTATGTATTTAATTATGTACTACCTCCAATTCTCTTTTGATGATGTGTTACATGTAGGTTTATCAAATTTAAACTCTCTAAAAAAACCAACAAGGAAAAATTCCAGTCTCCACAGCTAAATTCTATGCAATATTAAGGTCTGATTATATTTGTCTTTTCTAACCGATTAAATTGAAGCCCGATTTTCTTGGAATTTTTGTCCAGTTGGCTAGAATACAGACATAAGGATTATCCAGAGCATACAAGGTTAAAGGTACATAAAAGAAGCTTAAAGGTAGTAATGCAATAATGAACCATAATCTATGATTCTAAGGCAGAAAAATAAAAATAAAAATTAAGCTGTCCAAATTAGATACACAAGTTACAACTCCTTGTTCATCCAGCATAGCCTGTGTGGTATCTAGACTTCCAAGAAATGCTTTATGCTAATCTTGAAAACATGAACTCACAAATACACCACTGTAGTGTAGGCCATAACTCCTTTACTGGGGTGGATTACCCTGATTCTATAATCTCAGACTCAGACTAGCTGGAGCTTCCCTCACATCTTTGTTCTTATTATGGAGTTGCCACATTTTCCTTTGCCTGTGGAGCAATTTCTTCTCCATCAATTCCAGGTTCACTGCCAGGAACTCCCAAGCTTAGCAGTACTTCCTCCCATTTCTTAGCAGGTCCCTAATCCCAAAATAAAGTTCAGTTAATGGGGGTTGAGGACTGAGATTCACTATAGATTGGTAGCAATTGGTTCTTTAAACGTATCAAAGTCTCTATAACCAAGTAGTTTAGAGTTTAATCCTCACGGCTTATATTCTATTAATAAATAATTAAATATTATAAAGTTTCTTAGCACAAGTAAGTGGTCTGTGTATTATCCACCCTTCAAGACCAATGAACTCTTGTGTAAGGGGAGCATGCTAAATAAATATAATATAAAATATAAAACCATTTGCCTTAACCTAACAATTTAAGCAACTTTTGGTTTGAATTGGTTCTTTACAGTTGATAATTTCCGTTTTTGGTATTTGGTATATTACTTAGGTTATGCCCTCACTCACCTTCCATGAAAGATCTTGAGCCATGCAATTCTTGATCATTTCTGTAAAAGCTTGGGTTCCATATACTGCAAGGGCCCTTGTGACATTCTTTGCTAGAGCATCCACATCAGCAGGATCCACAGCTTCACACTAAAGCAAAAAAAAAAAATTTAAAAAAATAAAAATGGTTAGTGCTTAGTACTTAAGCTACTATGGACACACTTTTAGATTATGAATTGATAGCAGGTATTACTTCAACATTGAAGGGACCCATCTGAAATCCAGTGAAACCTTCTTTGACTGTGTCAACTAATCCACCTGTTGAGGCAACAATAGGTACCTAGCACAGAGAAGAATAGAAGTTGAAGAAAATGTAAGCTTAATGATTAGAGGAAATCTTATGGCAGAAAACCACAAGGAATGGAGGATTGTGCAAAGCAGGAATTATACAGTTCCATAGCGCATAGCTTGTAACTGAATGAGACCACAAGGCTCAAATCTGCTAGGAATCAATATAAAATCAGCTCCAGCAATTATCATGTGGGCTAGGGGAACATTGAATTTTGCCACTCCTCTGGCTTTGTCAGGATATGATACTTCAAGTTGCTGAAGCTGCTTTTCCATTTGTTTTTTTCCTGTTCCCTAAGAAAATAGCACAACATCTTTAAGTGAGATTTCTTGTTCCTTTTATGATGTAAGAAGGGCTCAACAAATTGTTTCTTTTTTTTTTATACTTACTAGGGCTACTATCTGAACATTCTCCTTGATAAATTGAGGAATGGCTGCTACAAGAATATCAGAACCTTTTTGCTCTTCAAGCCTACCAATGAAACCAATTAGAGGAATATTTCTGTCAACCGGCAATCCAACTTCTGCTTGGAGGGCTTCTTTCAGAAGAGCCTTTCCTTCCAATACCTAAGTAGGGCAATTTATTAAAAAAATATTATATAGATATTTTTCTTATGAGCCATGACACAATTTAGAGATACTGGACTGTAACTCTTTAAAAAAAAAACACTATTCTTACTGTTGAAGCATCATATTTGACATTTATATATTTGTCAGTGGATGGATTCCACTCCTGAACATCCATGCCATTCACAATTCCAGTAATACCAGTTCTGCGAATGATGTTGTCCAACTCCACTCCTTTATCTGGGCCTGAAACTAGTTCTTGAGCATAGTATGGACTAACAGTTAACACCAGGTGTGATTCTAAGATTCCAGCTTTCATCCAATTGATTTTCCTTCCCATCACTGGTTTAACATGCCTGCATGATTAGAACAACATAGAGTAGTTAAAATCTTGTAATTGTATATGATGGTCACAAACTCACAATTCACAACTAATGAAAAACATACCCGTCAAGGAAGTCAAAGGAGCTTTTAAATTGGTCAGGGAGATTGAGAAGTGAAAAGTCAGCGAATGCAAATCTGCCTTGGTAAGCAATGTTGTGGATGCAAAAAACAACCTTATAATGGCAGCAACCAGAAAACAACATTTGAGGAACTTGTGAGTTGAATATAACTGCTAAGTTAGGTAAATAGCTAAATATATAACAATACTATAGTATAATAATCCAGTGTGATTTAGACCTACTCGGGCATTCTTATAGATGCCTATTGACTGGTACAAAGCTTTCAAGTAGCAGGGAATAAGAGCAGTGTGCCAATCATTGGCGATGAAAATGACATCTTCACCTGCATAGCAAAAACTAAAACATCAATGCTAAAAGATCTTCTGCTGTCAGCTTTGAAGAACTTCATTTATGACCTTAGTCCATACCATATGGTCCAGAGAAATATTCACTGGACTTAAGATTCAGAACCCTTGGTGCTTCCAAAGCTGCCTGTAAGATTGATTCAAACAGAAAAGATAAGGGAAAAGTAGCACTACTGAATTAAGAAATGTGAACAGACATGAATATAGAGACACATTAGATGGAGATGAGTTATTATAAAAGAGTTATCCATCATATAATTCAAATGCAGGTAGCTTTGTTGCACGCAGAAATGCCTATTACTAACAAATAATTTGCAAAGAGAAAATTTCTTGTCAATATAAATGAACAGAACTTTTGCAACCAAAAGGATATGGATATAGAACCTGGCAGAAAAGGCTAAAACGTAGTTGGTTGTCTTGGTAATCCTCTCCTGCAGTAGGTCCATAAAGTTTGGTTCCACTTTTCCCCCAGACCTTGAAATTCAATCATTAATAAGTATCTGAAAGCAAAACAGTGAGTGTATATCTGAAAAAATTAAAGAACTATTCCAACCTTTTCAAGAAACATAGGATGATCCACAAAGACTCGATCAACTCCTCTTTTATAGCAATGGAAGTAGCTAACTTTTTCTGTTCTATCTCCTAATTTCACCTATAGAAATCACATCATATTACATTTAACTACAGTAGAACACAATGGGGTGAAAACCTCTTCTATGAAGGGTCGACCCAGTTCAAATACCCACTTCGTGAGTGTCTGGGGAAGGGAATACTCTAGGCAGTCTTTCCCCTGCTTTTTGCAGAGCTGACACACCACGGCAAGCAAGCTTACCGCTGAGCCAAGCCGGCCCTTCAAACCTCTTCTATGAAGATGAAAATGAAAACCTGATTTCTCTATATTGTCAAGGATATACCTCAACTGTAACACTTGTATCCCATGCATCTTTGTACTGGTCATAACGTGGAGATATGGTCATAACTCGATGTCCAATAGCCTAAACAAGGATTAATTAGATGAACTTTTGCTATCACTGAACCCCAAATATGCAAAATCAGTATATAGCTAATTTAGGATAAAAGAGAAAACATAAACAGTAAAGCTTACAGCCAATGCTGGTGGAAGACCTCCAAGAACATCTCCTAACCCACCAGTTTTGCTCCATGGACCAACCTCAGTTCCTACAAAGATCAAATTCATGCCACATATAACAATACCTGTAGGCCTAACATTCTTGCTTTGAAGTCCCAGTCCCTTCCTCTTAGCTTGTGCTGCATTAATTTTAATTGGGGTTCTGTTTAGTAGCTCATCCACTGGGTTCAAAATTCTTAATCCTTTATGAGTATTTGTCTGCTTTAGAGATCCAAGTCCCACTGGTGTTGTTTTGGACTCATATGAGACATGAGAACCTCTGGAGACTAAGTTAAATGAAGCAGTCACTGTTGCCATCTTTGAAACTTAGTCTGAAAGAACAAAGATTCCATGAGATTTGAACTCACTAGTCACTAGCTACTTAAACCCTTGATTCTCATAAAACTTGGTTAAGTGGAATGACCAAATGGCACATTAAAAAACTTAGAAAACTAAAAAAAAATTAAAAAAAAATTAAAGACTTGAAATTTGGAATTGGAACTAACTTACCAGTCAATGAAGATTGAAGAACATAGAGAATTTCAGTGAGAGATGGTTAAGGGCACCCAGAAGGGTCAAGTACGATTGACTCGTAGAATTAATTGTACTTGTTTCTAAAGGTTGCACATGAGGCTGCAGAATTTGTAGTGCAGTACTGTTCGTAAAGTGACTTGCTTTTACCTTCCACGTGGCAACCATAGAATGATTCTTGTGTCCTGCATGGCTTAGACACCTCAAACATTATTAGAGGCTTATAACATTTAAGAAATTTAAGAAGCTTTGTGGGACCTGGTTGCTGCCTATTCTTAAATGGAATATGCCCTCGTGTAGTGTAAGGCCTTAAAGAATTAAATGTTTTTTTTTTTTTTATTCCTTTAGCAAATATTTATCTTTTTAAATGAAACAACTTACATCCTTTCACTCTCACAGAGAGGTGGGACCCACATCTTTATTTTTTTTTGTCGACTCTCTCTCCTTCTTTATCTATCTCTTCCTCTCTCTTAAAATGACACAACTTTACATCATTTAAAATGATACACAATTTATCCTTAATAATATCTTACATTATTCACATGTTTATTGAACAAGTTGTGAGGTTCTATTCATGTGGAATTTTTTTTTATTGATATAAGTATGAATTCAACAAAATAATCTAGTACAACTTATCTAAACTCCTTATCACTAGACTAATTATAATGATTTATATTCTTGTGAATTTGATACCGGTTGAAGGTAGCTCCATAGAGATGCCATGCACGTGCTGATGCTCAAATAAATACATGAAAGAGTGTAAATGATATAATATATATAGGGACAGGATATTCTTATCATTGATTCATTTATACTCAATCTTGACTATTGACTCACTTATATCCAATGACTCACATTATTAAAAAAATTAGAGCCCTTAGATATAAGTGAGATCAACGGATAAGATTGTTAGTGTAACTTACATTGGTGCAAAATGATCCTGAGTCATATATATATATATATATATATATATAGGGGCAGGATATTCTTACACCGGTGTAAGAGTTAGAAGTCTTACACTCAATTTTGACCATTGATCCACTTGTATCCAATGGCTCACATTACTAAAAAGTTAGAGCCCTTAGATATAAGTGAGATCAATGGATTAGATTGAGAGTGTAACTTACACTGGTGTAAAATGATCTTGACCCATATATATATATATATATATATATATATATATATATATATATATATATATATATATATGGGGCAGGATATTCTTACACCGGTGTAAGAGTTAGAAGTCTTACACTCAATCTTGACCATTGATCCACTTGTATCCAATGGCTCACATTACTAAAAAATTTGAGCCCTTAAATATAAATGAGATTAATGGATAAGATTAAGAGTGTAACTTACACTGGTGTAAAATGATCCTTACCCATATATATATAGAGAGAGAGAAAGATGAATAAGGACGAGTGGATATCCAAATTTAGCGGAGGATGGCTGTCAAGATTCTTCCAAGGGGTTGGGATTTTTTCCTAAGTTATTGGGCTCAATGCTTTATAAGTTTAAGCTGGATTATATATCCGGAACAAACTTAATTGAAAATGGGCTAAGTAATAGTGTAATACCTCCAAAACATATGGAGGGCTCTTTATTTCAGAATGAATTTAGGGCTTTGTATATCATGTGACCGCAAAACTTTATTTTTTGCAGCTGAAATAAAATCATAATAGAGTCTACTATTTAAAAAAATAAAATGACAAAAAAAATTTCTTGAATCTATCGCATGAGGAGAAAATATTTGCAGTGACAGCAGATGTTGTTTTTCCATGAATTTTTGGGCTAAATCAATATCTTCATTTTCATTTTCTGATTTGTGGTTTGAAATTTTGTGTCCTGCAAGATTTGTTGTGTTAGTACGTAATGAATGAACCTTTTCCGTTAATTTTCAAAGAGAATATAATTTTTATGTTACATGAAATAAATATGCACACACAAAAATGGATGAGACCACTAAAAAAAAAATTACTCACTTTTATATATATGTACATGAGACATGGAATGCAACGTAAAAATTATATTCCCATTTTCGAATTGTCTTTTTTTTTTTTTGGTGAAAGAATTGTCTATTTTTAGTTTCAATCGTTTTACGTGATTTTTTTTTATTTTTTTTTTGAAAATTGATGCTTTATTTTACTTTTTGTGGTGTAAAGATATTCATTATTTTGTAGCGGGCTAGAGCTGGGCTTGAAGACAATTTATGCAAGAAAAAAAAAAAAGTACGGTGGCAAAGGAATGGAAACAAAATCGGCAAGCTATGGCTCCATGTAAGCTAAGAGAACTTGCTAAGTGCCAATGCTTAGTTTGTGTCTACCTTTCTTGCTTGTGAGGATGCTTTAAGTTCATCAAGTTTGAAGATATTTTATCTATCTTGAAAAGTATTGAAAGATGAAGGTATTCACTCCAAAGTCATGCAAAAAAAGTAATTTTTTTATTTCATAATTTTAATTGTTTTTTTAGGTGAGTCAAGTTTTTTTTTTAATTCGAATTTTATTCTTTTAATTGTTTGTCCATTTGAAATTCATATTGTCATTTGAACCAATTCTTGAGATTTTCTTATTTTTTTTAAATAAATTTTTAACTTTAATATTTCAAATTATAATTCACATACTTCAAATCTCATTTTAAAGCATGCAAACTGAAGTTTATATGCGAATATCTGATAAAATCATATTTTGAAAAAAAAAAACTTTCTGGTAAGTTCAAATCATGATTACAAATAATAATTTAAATATTTTAGCAATTCAAAAATAAATGAGTCAATCCTCTATGAACAAGTTTCAAACAAGTTCAAAAGTGTTTATAAAAAAATATTAAAAAAATAAGAGAAATGAGACAACTTATATCATTTCACTCTCACAAAGAGGTGGGACCCCACACTTTTATTTTTTTGTCAACTCGCTATCCTCATTTATCTATCTCTTTCTCTCTCTTAAAAGTTAAAATGACAATTTATATCCTTTAAAATGATACACACTTTACCCTTCAAATAATGACTTTTTGCAAATCTCAATACTTTTTGTTCACGATATTTCTTTGTAGGCGTAGCCTCCACTAATCTACACTTATGCCCACTATTGTCATCACATAAGTCTAATTGTTAGGTCTATTATTGTGTATTTAAATTTATTTTAGAATTTTAAAAAGTTTTTTTATACAATTTTGTAATAAAACCTAAAACAGTAATTATTCCTTTTTTAAATAAATAAATAAATAGATAAACCAAATATGCTCTTAATCACATTCCTAAATTAGTTCCTAAAAGCTACCGACATCAATATGGGACATGACATGAATTTATGACACGTTAATTTAAAAAAATGTTAGATTTCGACACATTAAGCTACATTTTGATAGTAAATAATATTTTTAATTTATGTATAATATATTACATTTAATATTTAATAATTTAACAAAAAAATAAAGTTGAACTTATATTACTCATTAATTTTTTCAAAGAAACATAAGATGTAAATATTTACTACTATAGTTTTAACGGAAAAATATTTGTCCTTTTAAAAGATATAACTTTGTTTATAAAAAAAAAAGATATAACTTTGTGTCATTTTAGATCCTAACTATTTCCGTCAATCAACTGATAGAATTTATTGGGTTTTATTGTGAATTATTAATTAATTATTAAGTTTGAACCAGTAAATCTTAACCGTTGATTAACGAAAATCAACGATTAAGATTTAAAATGACACAAAGTTATATTCTCTAAAAGGATAAATATTTTTTCCTATTTCAAATTGAAAATCTCTTATATACTTCGATGGGATTTATTCGATATCCTTTTTTAATTTTTATTATATCAGTTTGGTAAAATCTCGATCAATTTTTTTATGATATGTAATGAATTTCAAATATTATAGATGTCGCAAAGTTGTTGAATCGCAATACATACGTATTCAATATTTTTGTATTGTATATCGTGAATCGAATCGAACCGTAAACTACAGAAACATAATAAAAATAATTTAAAATAGATATTAAAATATTTATTTAATTATTTCCTTCATTAGTACATATATTTTTTAGATTGATTTTTGAATTTAAATCACAAGTCAAAATTTTAATTTATTTTCCTAATCAATAATAATTTTTTATTTTAAATTATAAAACAAATCTTTATTTCTTTTTTTATATTAAAAATTATAAGTTTTAATTTAACTTGATATGTGATATGTATTGTATGATATAATATCATATCATGTGATACATTGTCATATCGTCCGATACAAATCACTTTCTGATAGAACCCACAATATTTGTCATTATACTTGTGAATCGTATCGTACGATACTGATAACTATGAGTATTTTATTTTATGAATATAGGTCAGGCCTGACTTGTAATTTGGGATCTACACATGCTAACAGGTCAGGCCAAATCCAATGTCTTTTACACAAACCTGACCTAGTTAAGTCAAAAGCTAATCTAACTAATTAATTTGGGATAGAAAATTGTAACAACCAATTAGTGTTACTACCAACGTTACTACCAATCAATTTTACCGTTAGATTGATTATATTGATCTAACGGTTATATTTATTTCCATCTTTGTATGGTTATGATTCCTCCTATTTAATGTGAAAGCATTAATATGGAGAATCATAACCATACAAGGTAGAAATAAATATAAAATATAAAATATGTTGTTATCAAAAAAAAAATATTAAATATGAGGAATCATAACCATACAAAGATGAAAACAAATATAATCGTTGGATCAACATAACCGATCGGACGATAAAATTGATTGGTCGTAACAATAATTGATTGTTACAATATCCTTCCCTAATTAATTTTAGGATAAGATATTGTACCTATTATGTGACTATCTTTACCTACCACTCTCTAATATTGTTAGATCAGAATCTCTATAAATGTTAGTTAAGATTTCAGCGGTATTTAAATATGCGAGGCAAAAGTAGTTATCACTTAATTTTATTAACCTAAATTTTCAAATCGGTTAATAAATTTATTTCTTCGAACACATCCCTGGTGAATCAACAGTATCAACTTCAATGGAGCTCGACCTCCACCGACGACGACGGCGGTCATCCGCCATGGCCGCTTCTAGATCTGTCCCGACGCCACATGCGGAAGAGGGTGCTTCAAGGAAGCCTTTTGAATTGGCTAAAGAACTGGAGAAGAAGCATGCTTCAACTGGTTTGCATTTGGAAGAGGGTGGTTCTGCCCAGCCAATGAGGCTCGAGGGCGTTCGTAGAGGGTCCACAACATTGGGATATTTTGATGTTGATGCTGATAATGCTATCACAAGGGCCATTTCATCCCAAACATTCAGGCGCGAACATGGTTCAGCTCAAGCCTTGGCAGTTCATGCTAATTACATTGCAGTAGGAATGGCGAAAGGACTCATTGTTGTAGTTCCCAGTAAATATTCTATTTATCATGCAGACAACACTGATGGAAAGGTTGTTTCCTGATTCAATCAAACTTTTTAAACTAGCTCAAGTTCTGTGTTCAATGAATTATGAAAATTTTCATCTTTGTCTGTAAATATGTCTAGTGTGATATGAAAAATATTCACAATTAATTTAGGGTAAAGTGTGTGTCATTATAAAGGATGTAAAGTTGTGTCATTTTGGAGAGAGGAGAGTAAGAGATAAATAAAAGAGAAGAGAGAATTCACAAAAAAAGTAAGGTGTGTGTCCCATCTCTTTGTGAGAGTGAAAGGATATAAGTTGTATCATTTAGAATGATATACACTTTTGACATTAATTTAAGAGTAAAATTCATTTTGGATCCCAACAAAAAACATGTCCCCAAGAAAAAAGTCAATTTTTGATCCCTCTACGATTTCAATTTTTTGAAATTGTGTTCCCTCAGAAATTCAATAAAGATATAATTTAGCCCCTAAAAAATGACTAATATGGGTATTTTTTTATAAGGGACGAAAATGATTACGGTGTTTTCTTGTTAGAACCTAAAATAGGCTTTAGTCTTAATTTAATATTATGTTTACTTCCTTCTTTTAACTTCCTAAATTATTCTGTTAGATTTCCTTGGAAGTAGATTCCATCAGTTTTTAACCAAAGTATCCGAGTTTTTAAATGAGAAAGTCAATATAGCAATGCAATTTTTTTTTCCAGATAAAAAAAATGAAAATAACGATCTCATAAAAAATTGTTCAAAATCCCCTGAACACATTATTAGTAGTGTAGAATAAAGATGCTGTTTGAATTATCACTTGTCCACGTATATAAACTGTTAATGTTGATCCTCATAAGTTCAAGCATTTGTTTGATTGAGTTTTGGTATCTCATATGTAGCTTCATTTATCAATGTACGTCGTTTACTTAGATGTCGATGCTTGCTGGTGATCGGTTACATGCTCCAGTGACATCCATGTCCTTCAATCAGCAAGGAGACTTGCTTTTAGCTGGTTATGGTGATGGTCATGTTACTCTTTGGAATGTACAGAAAGGTGTAGTGGCAGAAATTATTAGTGGAGGGCATACAGCACCAGTTGTACATACATTGTTTCTAGGCCAGGATCCTCAGAATACTCGTCAATTTAAAGCAATCACTGGTGATAGTAAGGGTCTGGTTCTCTTACACAGTACTTGTTGGTTTAAACTTTATTTAATTAAAGGAATAGAAAAAAATGAAGAGTCGTTTGGTGAAGGGGTGCGTCTTTAGGAATTTGTTAGTGGTCATTAATGAGTTTAGAGTTTCTATGAAGTAGTCTTTATTGTGTTTAGTTTTCCTAAGTTGTTTTTTTGGTCTTTCGCTAATGCTTTTAAATAGCACCATGTAAACCATTGTAAATGGGCTTGGCATATACAGTAATAGAAAGAGGTATATTCAGAGACTTGTTTGTGTGTTTGAGTGTTTGTGAGAAACACCATTAGAGGACCTGTGAATCACAAATTGGTATCAGAGCTTGAGCCAATGGAAAATATGAGTAATAGTCTGCCAGTGCCCCGCCTGACAAAGGTGAACTATGAAAACTGGAGTATCCAAATGAAGGCCCTTCTACGAGCTTATGACAGTTGGGGGTTGGTGCAAAATGGGTTCGTAGAACCTGATACAACGGAAGGTTATTCAGCAAATCAACTCAAGCAATTGAGTGTGTCGAGATCAAAGGATGCAGCGGCACTATTTATGATGTTTCAAGCAGTTGAAGGAAGTGGTGGTCTTGAAAAAATTGGAGATGCGACGACGGCAAAGGAAGCCTGGGATATATTGGAGACAACTTACAAAGGTGCGGACCGTGTAAAGCAGGTCCGACTTCAAACTCTAAGAGGAGAGTTGGAGGGGATGAAGATGAAGGAAACCGAAGGAGTGTCGGACTTCATCATCCGGGTTCAAACCGTGGTGAATCAGTTGAAACGAAATGGAGAGGTGCTGACCGACTCCAGAATCGTTGAAAAAATTCTGAGGTCGTTGACAGACGATTTCGAGAACGTGGTATGTGCAATTGAAGAGTCTAAGGACTTAGCTACGCTTTCTGTTGAAGAGCTAGCAGGTTCCCTTGAGGCACATGAACAGCGCAAGAAAAAGAAGAAAGAAGATACACTGGAGCAAGCACTTCAGTCAAAAGCAAATATCAAGGATGAAAAGGCACTCTACTCTCAGAATGTCCGAGGTAGAGGTCGTGGTCGTGGACGTGGACGTGGACGTGGAAATGGCCGAGAAGGTCGTGGCCGAGGTCAGGAAGTGAAACACGAAGAAAGAGCTGAGACGAGTCAGCAAAATTGGAGAGGTAGAGGACGTGGTCGAGGTGGAAGAGGCCAATGGACAAACCAATCAAACGTGGAATGTTACAAATGTGGAAAGTATGGACATTATTCAAGAGATTGCAACTCGGACAAGTGTTACAACTGTGGCCGAGTTGGGCATTTCGCTAAGGACTGCCGAGATGAAAGAAGAATTGATGAGGCTTCAAACTTCACTGCAGAAGGAGAAATGAAAGATGGAGTTCTGATGTTAGCACATGGTGAAACTAGCTCGAAGGTTGAGTCGGAGTGGTACCTGGATACTGGTGCCAGTAATCACATGTGTGGTTACAAACATTTGTTCAAAGAATTGAGAACGGTGGAAGCTGGACATGTCTCTTTTGGAGACGCATCCAAAATTGATGTAAAAGGCCGAGGTACAATCTGTTTCTTGCAAAGAGATGGACGAATTGGTACAATTCGGGACGTATATTACGTGCCTGAGCTCAAAAGCAATATTCTGAGCATTGGACAATTGATGGAGAAAGGCTACTCGGTTCTAATGACCGACCGAGTTCTGTTGTTGAAAGACAAACAAGGGCGTCTGATAGCCCGAGTTCAGATAGAGAAAAATAGAATGTACAAGCTGAGTCTGAGGAGTATGGAGGTCGGCTGTCTTCAAGCCGAGGTAGAAGAAAAAATGTCATTGTGGCATCAACGGTTTGGACACCTTCATTATGGTGGTCTGACCGAGATGATGAAGAAAAATATGGTGGTGGGACTGCCAAAGCTTAACTCTGAAGGAAATTTTTGTGAAGACTGCGTATTGGGAAAACATGCGAGGAGCCCATTCCAAAGGATGGCGAGATACCGAGCTAGGCAGCCTCTGGAATTAATTCATACCGACCTGTGTGGACCAATTACACCAGGGTCATTCAGTGGCAAGAAGTATTTTGTCACGTTTATTGATGATTTTAGTCGAAAGACTTGGGTGTATTTTTTGAAGGAAAAATCCGAGGTGCTAGAGGCATTTAGGAACTTTAAAGTGATGATAGAAAATGGTACTGGGAGGTACATAAAGTCGGTCCGTTCAGACCGAGGTGGGGAGTACGTGTCAACAGCTTTCAAGAAATACTGTGAAGAACATGGGATAAGGCGGTTCCTGACCGCACCGTACTCGCCCCAGCAGAATGGAGTAGCTGAAAGAAAGAACCGGACTATCCTGGATATGGTCCGATCTATGTTAAAGACGAAAAACATGCCAAAAGAGTTCTGGGGAGAAGCTGTACAATGTGCAGTGTATGTACAGAACAGATGTGCACATTCAAATTTGAATGACAAGACTCCACAAGAAGCATGGAGCGGATTGAAGCCCTCAGTGGGTCATTTTAGAGTCTTTGGGAGTGTTGCTTATGCACACATACCGGATCAGTTGAGGACAAAACTAGATGATAAGAGTAAGAAATTTGTGTTTATTGGTTATGATGAGAAGACGAAGGGATACAAGTTGTTGGATCCCGTTAGTAAAAAGGTGCTGGTTAGCCGAGATGTGAAAGTGAATGAAGAAGATGCTTGGGACTGGAACAGTCCATCCAATGCGGATCCCGGAAATAGATCAATTGAGGTCAAACAACCTTCGACCTATATCCCTGCAAACCCTGAAATTTCTGATGGTGAAGAAGAGTTGAGACAACCAAGGATGAGGAGTCTACAAGATCTGTATGATTCCACTAGTGAAGCACACCTGGTATGTTTGTTAGCAGACTCTGAGGAAGTGAGTTTTGAAGAAGCAATTCGAAATGTGAAGTGGCAATCAGCCATGGAAGAGGAAATAAAAGCAATAGAAAAGAACAAGACGTGGGAGTTAGCCGAGCTACCCAAAGGAAGTCGGCCCATTGGTGTGAAATGGGTGTATAAAAGGAAAATGAATGCTAAGGGGGAGATCGAAAGATATAAAGCCCGGCTAGTGGCGAAAGGGTATAGACAAAAGGCCGGCATTGACTATGACGAGGTGTTCGCACCCGTAGCAAGAATGGAGACTATCAGGCTGTTAATTTCTCAAGCAGCCCAGTTCGGATGGCCGATCTATCAGATGGATGTGAAGTCGGCATTCTTAAATGGAGTACTCGAAGAGGAGGTGTATCTGGAACAACCTCCGGGATTCATGAAAGCAGGACAAGAAAGAAAAGTGTTGAGACTGAAGAAAGCTTTGTATGGGTTAAAGCAGGCCCCAAGAGCCTGGAACACAAGAATTGACAATTACTTCAAGAAAGATGGATTTGAACAATGTCCGTATGAACATGCACTCTATGTGCAGAAAAAGGGAAGTAAGACTCTACTTGTTGCTCTATATGTTGATGATCTGATTTTCTTGGGTAATGATGAAGAGATGATTCAAGATTTCAAGAATAAAATGACGAAGGAGTTCGAGATGACGGATCTCGGTCTGATGAAATATTTTCTTGGTTTGGAGGTCAGACAAGACAAATCTGGGATTTTCGTTTCTCAGAAAGCCTATGCAAAAGGAATCTTAGAGAAGTTTAAAATGAGCAATTGCAACCCGGTTTCAACCCCTATGGAACCCGGTGTTAAACTTTCAAGATATGATGGAGGTGAAAAAATAGATCCGAGTGTTTATCGGAGTCTAGTTGGAAGTCTGAGATACTTGACATGTACGAGACCGGATCTGTGTCTGAGTGTTGGAATAATAAGCCGATTTATGGAAGAGCCGAGCTATACTCATTGGAAGGCGGCAAAGAGAATTTTAAGATATGTTCATGGAACAATCTCGCAAGGACTTCATTACTCGAAGTCGGATAAGTACAAACTGACAGGATATTCGGATAGTGATTGGTGCGGAGATGTTGATGACAGGAAGAGCACGGCTGGCTATGTATTTTTTATGGGAAACACGGCATTCACGTGGGTGTCAAAGAAGGAACCTATTGTGACTTTATCTACATGCGAAGCCGAGTACGTTGCTGCTTCCTGGTGTGTTTGTCATGCAATTTGGCTGAGAAATTTATTGAGCGAGTTGGAGCAAGAGCAAGTCGGTTCAACTGAAATCCGAGTTGACAACAAATCCGCGATCGAGTTAGCAAAGAACCCGGTCAACCATGAAAGAAGTAAGCATATTGATGTCAGGTTTCATTTCATCCGAGATCAAGTCAAAGAAGGAAAGGTGGAGCTCACTCATGTTGCAAGCCGAGATCAAGTTGGAGATATTTTCACAAAGCCCCTGCCGACGTTGTTGTTTGAGAATTGCAAGAAGAAGATGGGAATGAAGGACGGTAGAGATATTAAAGTTTAAGGGGGAGTTTTGTTGGTTTAAACTTTATTTAATTAAAGGAATAGAAAAAAATGAAGAGTCGTTTGGTGAAGGGGTGCGTCTTTAGGAATTTGTTAGTGGTCATTAATGAGTTTAGAGTTTCTATGAAGTAGTCTTTATTGTGTTTAGTTTTCCTAAGTTGTTTTTTTGGTCTTTCGCTAATGCTTTTAAATAGCACCATGTAAACCATTGTAAATGGGCTTGGCATATACAGTAATAGAAAGAGGTATATTCAGAGACTTGTTTGTGTGTTTGAGTGTTTGTGAGAAACACCATTAGAGGACCTGTGAATCACAGTACTATCTCTGTGGTCCCTCTGTTTAATATAAATCTATTCTCCATCAAAACTCAGGTATGTCATATTTTGCATTAATGTGCAAAAGATTAGTTCAGCATTGTTTTATGGAGGAGACTTTTGTGAGTTAATTCAATCATCAATATCCAATTATCTCATGTTCCTCTTTTTTGTTGAACTTGGTATTAATTTCCTAGTGTCTTCTTGATGGGAAAACGGGATTGGTGCTATCTGGTTCTCCACTCCTTTTGGATGAATTCAGTGGAAGCACTTCGCCTGGGAGAGATGCAGGTTGGAAACTCTTCAATGAAGGGTCTTCTTCGGTTGAAGAAGATGTGGTTGTATTTATCACCCATGAAATAGCTTTTGTGGTATGAAACTCAGATATTTGTGCTGGTTCCATGTACCTTTTATCCTATAACTTTTTCTTCAGCTTTGTGGAGACTTCTTATGCATTGTTTATTGAAGATACTAAATCTTTGTTATAGGTGCGGCTGAGTCCTAAAGTGGAAGTCTATGATCAACTCTTTAGGCCAGATGGAATTCGGGAGGGTTCCATGCCTTATACTGCATGGAAACACATGCCACCAACATGTAGTTCTACTGGTATGGTTTCATTTTCTTATAATTCATGTTTGGGGTTTGCATTTGTCATTTAACATGACCACAAAAAATTTCCTACACATACAACATTTTGTGGGGCTCGCATCTTTTGAAACCAAAAAAAAAAAAAAAATATTACTGCACGCAAAACGAATGACAGAACGCCATGAATAATCTACCCGTTTGCCAAGCAGAGTCTCGCGAAATCTTCCCTCTTTGCCCTCAATTATATCAGAAAACGATTTGTAAACCTTATTATGACCATCCCTCATTGGTTGTCCGCGGATTCCATTATCTAGAAGTGTATCCACGGCTTCTTGTACCAATTTCTCCTGACACATCACTAATTCCCCAGGCATGTCAGATCCAGGACATCCCAATTCAATTGAATGGGATGACAATTTCTCATTCGAAATCTGTACAAAAAGGATTTTGATCAAATCACACATCACAGTATACTAGACCTTCTAATTCTTTAAGAACACAATCACTTTTCCTACAACATAACTTTTATAAAACCCTTCATGTTTACTTCTTTCTAAATAATGCTTGCTCTCTTGTAGAAAATATGCATGCAGAAGCTGTTGAAGGGGTTTCATTGCTTGCAATTGCTTGGGAAAGGAAAATTCAGGTTGCAAAGTTGGTCAAGTCAGAATTAAAAGTATATGGAAATTGGTCTCTTGACAGTGCAGCTATAGGTCTGGCATGGTTGGATGATCAGGTATTAAATCATCTTCTGTCTACCTAGATTAGCTAGAAGTTTGGCCACTTTTTTTGTGTCCTGTTTCCTTGCCTTTTAGTTTTCTTGTTGCATCTTTTGCTTCTTAGTAATAAGGGTAGTTAAAAGGATTTTGTTCTTGCTCAGATGCTGGTAGTTCTCACTTCAACTGGACAACTGTGTTTATTTGCCAAGGATGGAACTGTGATTCACGAAACTAGTTTTGCTGTAGATGGTGTTGGAGGAGATGATCTAGTTTCTTATCATACTCACTTCACCAATATATTTGGAAACCCTGAGAAAGCTTATCATAACTCTGTTGCCGTAAGAGGAGATTCTATTTATATACTTGGTCCAACTCATCTTATTGTTTCTCGTCTTCTCCCTTGAAGAGAAAGCAGGTGACTGGATGGGTGCCTTGAACATGGCAATGACTCTTTAAGATGGCCACGCTCATGGGGTTGGAAAGATATTGTGGTGAAGACTTGCTTGTAAGGATGCTTTGAGTTCAAGATATTTTATTTAGCTTGGAAAGTATTGAAAGAGGAGGTATTCACTCCAAAGTCATGCAAAAGAAGTATTTTTTTTATTTCATAATTTTAATTATTTTTTTAGGTGAGTTAAGTTTTTTTTTTTTTTTTTTTTTTATCAGAATTCGAATTTTATTCTTTTAATTGTTTTTCTATCTTGAAATTCATATTGTCATTTGAACCAATTCTTGATATATTTTAAAAATAAATAAATAAATTTTTAACTTTAATATTTCAAATTATAATTTACATACTTCAAATCTCATTTTAAAGCATGCAAACTGAAGTTTATATGCGAATATTTGATGAAATCATATTTTGAATAAAATTGAAAAAAAATAAAGAGACTTTTTTGTAAGTTCGAATCATGGTTTACAAATAATAATTTAAAATTTTTAGCAATTCAAAAATAAATGAGTCAATCCTCTTTGAACAAGTTTCAAGTAATGCCTTTTTGCAAATCTCAATACTTTTTTGTTCACGTTATTTCTTTGTAGGCATAGCCTGTTCAAAATAACCAAAGAAATTTGGTCGAACCATAAACCGAACCGCCTCATAAAATAATCGATTTTTTAAAATCAGTTCATGAACCAAATCGGTTTTTAAAGAACCAGTTAATGAACTGAAGCGGTTTTTAGAACCGAATCGTTTTCTAACCGAAACGAACCATTTTCAAACCAAACCAAATTAATTTTTATAACTTTAGTTTTTATTTTTTTTCTTTTCAAAAGAGGATTGACATGAACTAGTTCCGAACCGAACGGACCACTTCGGAACCGAACCGAACCATTTAAACCAATTCAGTTCGATTTTTCAAAAAATCTGGTTCGGTTCGACCCATACACGTCCCTACCACTAATATACACTTATGCACACTATTCTCATCACAAGTTTCTTACTAATGTTGGTAGTATGACCCGAAATGAGATATACCATAACAAACATATTTATAGTTAAGCCTATTAATTGTGTATTTAGATTAATTTATTTTAGACTTTTAAAAAAATTTGTATACAATTTTATAATAAAACCTAAAACAGTATTTTTTTTTTGAATAAATAAATAAACCAAATATGCTCCTAATCACATTCCTAAATTAAAAGTTAGACTTTGCACCGATATCGATCCGGGACATAATATTACACTTCGACACGTTACTTCTAAAAATTATTAGATTTTGACACATGAGGATATATTTTGATATTAAATAATATTTTTAATTTATCCAGAATATATTACATTTAATATTCAATAATTTAACAAAAAATGAAACTAAACTTATAATACCCATCAATTTTGCAAAGAAACATAAGATGTAAATATTTACTACTATATTTTCAAATTAAAATTCTCTTATATACTACGATGAGATTTATTCTGTATCCATTTTTATTTTTTTAAATCATAAATTAAATCTTTATTTCTTTTTTTATATTAAAGATTAAAAATCATAATTTAATTTTCCTAACGTATGATATATGATACATATGGTATCGTATGAGAGAATGTCGTGACATCATGATACAAATCACTTTTCGATACATCCCACGATATGTATCGTTATACTTATGAATCGTATTGTATCATATGAATTGTATCGTGTATCATACGATACTGATAACTATGAATGTCAGAGTTTGTCACAGTATCAGGAAACAGACACGACACTTCATATTTTTTAAAATGTCGGTACAACATAGGCTATTGCTACTTTGCTCTACCACGCTAATTATTTTACTTTACTAATTTAAGTGAATATTGTTGCTCATGTTAAATTTATTTTATAGGAGAAATAATATCCCCCTTAATATAATCTTAAAAAATGTAATTTATATATTAAGGAAAAGGTATTTGTCCTTTTAAAGGATATAATTTTATGTCATTTTTTATTCTATCCTTTGATTTCTTTCAATCAACGGCTATGATTTATCGGTTAAATTTATTAATTAATTAGTAATTCATAATAAAATTCAATAAATCCTAACCGTTGATTGACAGAAATTAACGAGTATGATCTAAAACGACACCAAATTATATCCAAACTTTTTTTCATATATTAATTTGGGTTTATTTTTTCTATGGTCAATGTAAATAATTTATCTACAATACTTACAAAAAAAAAAGACAACTTATCTACGTTGAACTGATATGGAAATCAAGATATTTTTATAATTATAATTTATTTTAAGATTATAATAGTGTTTTTCATTATAATTTATTAATTTTTCAAATATCTTTTGGCAGTGAGACTAGTGTAAAAAGTAAAAATATTAAAGAAATTTTGCCGAAATTTTCAATTCAGTTAATAAATTTATTTCTTCGAACACATCACCGGTGAATCAACTTCAATGGAGCTCGACCTCCACCCCTTCATCGATTCATCCACCTCCACAGACGACGACGGCGGCGGCGACGACGGTGGTCATCACCGGACCATTGACGAGATTCTCAATGACTGTGACACATCCTCATCATCATCCTCTCCTCCTTCTTCACCCCAACCCTCTCATTCCCTTTTTACTGACTACAATTCCAATCCTCAAAAACCCACCCACTTAGAACAAAACTTAGTTCCACCCAGACCCGGTTCCTTTTCTCGGGTCAAACCCGCTGATTCACCCGATGACCCGTTTCGCAGCAGGGTTTCGCGCCCTTTCTCGTCTCTGTTGAGTGGTGTGAGGTCGAATGCGAAGCCCGGTGCGGCGCTTGCCGCCGCCGTCGCCGCTTCTAGGTCTGTCCCGACGCCGCATGCGGCGGCGATTAAGTCCAGGAGGAAGGTTGCAGTTGCGGGAAGTTCTGAATCGAGTTCGGTCACTGGCGGCGGCGGCGATGATTCTGATGTTTCTTCAAAAGGTGAATTGGGTGTTGAGTTTGGTGAGAAATTTGATAATGGTTCTCAATCTTCCATTGTTGATAACTTCGATCAAGTGCAGAGAAAAATTGAGACTATTGAGAGTGTTGTTTCTGTTCTTGAGAGTGATGTAGAAATTGCAACTAATCAAATGGAGGATTCAAAGGCTGGTGGTGCTGACACTCAGGTGCATAATGATTCTTCTCTAGTGAGAGAGGAGAAGAGAGATTTGGATGAATGTTCTGCTACTCCTTCCTTGGATGAGGTTGAAAATGGAGAGGAAAGAGATGATCATGATCATGATAATGATCCTGAGAAGAATGTGAATTTAGCAACTTTTGATGATAATGAAGAAACTAGTATTGCTTATGTTGATGTTGGTGATAAGAGAATCACTGCTGAGGATGTTTTGACAGATATGGAAACGGAAGAACTAGTGAATGGTGGTAGTTGTATGGAAGATATTAAGAATGAGGCTAATTTCAGTGGCCGCCATGGCAGCGATGATAGTAGTTCAATAGGTGATGTTGATGTTAGCGAGCTAGTGGAAGAGAGACTTGGGAAGTTGGAAAGCAGAAGGGCTGCTAGGAGAGCAGAGAAAAAGTTAGAGGCTTCAAGGAAGCCTCTTGAATTGGCTGAAGAACTGGAGAAGAAGCATGCTTCAACTGGTTTGCATTTGGAAGAGGGTGCTGCTGCCCAGCCAATGAGGCTTGAGGGTGTTCGTAGAGGGTCCACAACATTAGGATATTTTGATGTTGATGCTGATAATGCTGTCACAAGGGCCATTTCATCCCAAACATTCAGGCGCGAATATGGTTCAGCTCAAGTCTTGGCAGTTCATGCTAATTACATTGCAGTAGGAATGGCGAAAGGACTCATTGTTGTAGTTCCCAGTAAATATTCTATTTATCATGCAGAAAACACTGATGGAAAGGTTGTTTCCTGATTCAATCAAACTTTTTAAACTAGCTCAAACTAGCTCAAGTTCAGTGTTCAATGAATTATGAAAATTTTCATCTTTGTCTGTAAATATGTCTAGTGTGATATGAAAAATAATCACAATTAATTTAATATTATGTTTACTTCCTTTTAACTTCATAAAATTATTCTGTTAGATTTGCTTGGACGTAGATTCCATCAGTTTTTAACCAAAGTATCTGAGTTGCTTGACATAACGAATGAGAAAGTCAATATAACAATGCAATTTTTTTTTTCAGATAAAAAAGAATGAAAAAAGAATGAAAATAACGATCTCATGAAAAATTGTTCAAAATCCCCTGAACACATTATTAGTAGTGTAGAATAAAGATGCTGTTTGAATTATCACTTGTCCACATATATAAACTGTATGCCGTTTACTTGTTAGATGTCGATGCTTGCTGGTGATCGGTTACATGCTCCAGTGACATCCATGTCCTTCAATCAGCAAGGAGACTTTCTTTTAGCTGGTTATGGTGATGGTCATGTTACTCTTTGGGATGTACAGAAAGGTGCAGTGGCAAAAGTTATTAGTGGAGAGCATACAGCACCAGTTGTACATACATTGTTTCTAGGCCAGGATCCTCAGAATACTCGTCAATTTAAAGCAGTCACTGGTGATAGTAAGGGTCTGGTTCTCTTACACAGTATCTCAGTGGTCCCTGTGATTAATATAAATATATTCTCTATCAAAACTCAGGTATGTCATATTTTGCATTAATGTGCAAAAGATTAGTTCAGCATTGTTTTATGGAGGGGACTTGTGAGTTAATTCAATCATCAATATCCAATTATCTCATGTTTCTCTTTTTTGTTGAACTTGGTATTAATTTCCTAGTGTCTTCTTGATGGGCAAAGATCGAGCTTGGTGCTATCAGCTTCACCACTCCTTTTCGATGAATCTTCGCCTGGGGGAGCAGGTTGGAAACTCTTCAATGAAGGCTCTTCTTCGGCTGAAGAAGGTGTGGTTGTATTTGTCACCCATCAAATTGCTTCTGTGGTATGAAACTCAGATATTTGTGCTGGTTCCATGTACCTTTTATCCTATAATTTTTTCTTCAGCTTTGTGGAGACTTCTTATGCTTTGTTTATTGAAGATACTAAATCTTTGTTATAGGTGCGGCTGAGTTCTAAACCGGAAGGCTATCCTAAACTCTCTAGGCCAGATGGAATTCGGGAGGGTTCCATGCCATATACTGCATGGAAATACATGGCACCAACATGTAGTTCTACTGGTATGGTTTCATTTTCTTATAATTCATGTTTACTTCTTTCTAAATAATGCTTGCTCTCTTGTAGAAAATATGAGTGCAGAAGCTGTTGAAAGAGTTTCATTGCTTGCAATTGCTTGGGAACGGAAAGTTCAGGTTGCAAAGTTGGTCAAGTCAGAATTAAAAGTTTATGGAAAATGGTCTCTTGACAGTGCGGCTATAGGTCTGGCATGGTTGGATGATCAGGTATTAAATCATCTTCTGTCTACCTAGATTAGCTAGAAGTTTGGCCACTTTTTTGTGTCCTGTTTCCTTGCCTTTTAGTCTTCTTGTTGCATCTCTTTGCTTCTTAATAATAAGGGTAGTAAAAGGATTTTGTACTTGCTCAGATGCTGGTAGTTCTCACTTCAACTGGACAACTGTGTTTATTTGCCAAGGATGGAACTGTGATTCACCAAACTAGTTTTGCTGTAGATGGTATTGGAGGAGATGATCTAGTTTCTTATCATACTCACTTCATCAATATATTTGGTAACCCTGAGAAAGCTTATCATAACTCTGTTGCCGTAAGAGGAGCTTCTATTTATATACTTGGTCCAACTCATCTTATTGTTTCTCGTCTTCTCCCTTGGAAAGAGCGTATTTTGGTTTTGCGGAAAGCAGGTGACTGGATGGGTGCCTTGAACATGGCAATGACTCTCTATGATGGCCATGCTCATGGAGTTGTTGACCTTCCTAGAACCTTGGATGCCATACATGAGGCCATAATGCCCTTCTTGGTGGAGTTGCTTATATCGTATGTTGATGAAGTGTTCTCCTATATTTCAGTGGCATTCTGCAACCAAATTGGAAAACTGGATCAATCCAATGGTTCAAATAGTAGAAGCAATTCAGTGCATTCTGACATAAAGGAGCAATACTCCCGTGTTGGTGGTGTTGCTGTTGAATTTTGTTGTCATATCAAACAGACAGACATCCTTTTTGACAAAATTTTCTCCAAGTTCACGGATGTTCATGTTCAACAGAGAGGTAACCCATTGTCTTAGCCCTGTGTGGTAGGATATTGTTACGAGGACTTCTCTTTTCATTTCACTTTGTATTTTGATCCCTGCTGACACAATCCTCAATTATTTCTTTTGGTCAGAAACTCAGCATTATTGTCTAATAACATAATGAATTTTGAAAATAGACATGGTCTAACTCTAAAGAGGATGAGGGAGAAAAAAACTAATCCATTTTGTAAATTAATGTAGGTAGAAATTCATTCTGTACTTACTAAAACAAAAGAGTAATCATAATACATCTTATATTCTTTCTGAGTGTCCTAAATTTTCATCTATGTGATTGAAATGAATTCTTTGAATTTTCCAAACATATAAACAACAAAAATCTTCATTCCACTGTGTAATCTTTTTCCTTTGGTAATACAAAGAGCATAGTAATCTATTATGAGCTATTTAATCCTATCAATACTATTTTCTTTTTATTCTATTGGCAAAAGATATTTATAACAGAGAGTATTTCAGTGTTTGGAAGAATATTAAAAATAAAAAGCAACAACAACAACAACAAAACTTTTTCCCAATAGGTATGGTCAGTTACATGATCAAATGACGCCATCATGTTCTGTCAAAAGTCAAGTTTTCCGGAGAGGCCATTTATATCTAAGCAGGGTAGTTGATCATGCTGGTTCGCGGTGTGACTGCAATGTTCCAATTGTTGCATCGTGTTTTGATGTTGTGGCTCCAAATTGTGGCCGCTACTTCCACAGGTGGATAAAAACCGCACCTTGCCCCCATCTGTGTGATCCACCTAGTTTTTTCATTTTTTCATTTTTTGTTTTGCTTTTTTTTGTCATTCCGTAGTGTGTCCCCCGCTCCTCTTAGGGTTCCACACCGAGCCTTCTCCCCATTCCACTTCCCCTTTATTCGTGAAATTCGTCATCTCCTCTCTCCTGTCCTTCACCTCCCATCTGTTGCCATCCGTCATTGTATGTTAGCCATCCCTATCTGTTGTCGGCTGTCCTGCCTCCAATCATTTTTGCAGGTCTTGACTTCCTCTGTTTTATTATTATTATTTTTGTATTATGTTGTGTAATTGAGGGTTTAGGGGTTTAGTGTTAGACCCGTTTTTATTCCTATGTTCTAGGCGGTCCCATTTTTGTCCTTTTCTTCTTTATCTCCCCATCTCTCTTTTGTTTTCCTTCTTTTCTTCTATTTCATTTTTCCTTTCAATCTTCTTTCTTTTCCCTATTTGTTTATGTGTTTTCTTTTTCTTTTTTTTTCCCAATATTTTATTTTTATTCTATTTATTTATTTATTTTTGTTTCTTACCTTCTTATTCTTATTCTTTTCTGTCCTCCTATATATCCTTATTTGTATTCTATTTTCCCTTACAATTGTGTATTTTTCTCAATCTTTTCGCAACTTTTTTTGGGTTCATCGACCACCGACCCCCTAGTTTGAGATAAAGGTATTGTTGATGTTGATTGTGTTGTGTAATTTACACTTCACAACCATCTGTTTTTGCAGGTCTGTGACCTCCTATGTTCTGTTCTCCATCACTCTTTTTATCCTCTGCATTATGCAATTTACATTCACAGCACTATGTTATTGACTTGTTCCTTTTGCCTTAAATTTATGGTGATTGTGTGTCTTTTCAATGTCACTATGTCATCTTTTCATAGTATGCATAATCTTTGGCTTGGAAACCATTTCACTATAGCTTTTTTGGGATCAGTTGCTCCGTGCTATCCCAGATTGGCAACTATGGATCTAAGTCCTTTTTAACGATTTTGTAAAGAACTAATTCAATCCAAAAGCTTAAACTGTTAAGTGAAGGCCCATCAATGGTTTATATACTTCTCTAACAAGTTTCAGTTAGAGTTGTTTTTTTTGGTATTGTGCTGCCTCTAACTATTGGGTTATCCTGCATCTGATCAACTTTTTTTTTTATTGGGGCTTTTATTGGTCTTATGGCCAAACCATCATAGGCAGGATTCTACCATCTTTTCCTTAATAGGTGTCATTCCTA
Organism: Gastrolobium villosum; assembly: GCA_032173675.1. NCBI lineage: Eukaryota > Viridiplantae > Streptophyta > Magnoliopsida > Fabales > Fabaceae > Gastrolobium > Gastrolobium villosum. Next base: position 10,779 of record JAVKPL010014242.1, on the reverse strand, counting down.
CTTTCTCTCTCTAAGAGATTTATTCCTGATCTTATTTAATGAATTCTCATCTCTGCAACATTGACCTTATGCTATTGTTTGCACTTTACTGACCAAGTGCCCAATATTCAGTAGCATAGAAAGACTATTAAGAATGGCATAAAGAAAATTGAAGGTTCAGTTAAAAGCTTTTACTTTTCATCGATACATGGTTGCATTAGTTAAATGAATCTGTACTGAAGGTAATTTTCACAATTAAGTTATTGAGTTGACGACATGAACTACCAAATATGAAGTTTATGGATATGCTCTCACATTAGTAGTCTGCCCTTTTCCAACTTTGAATGGATAACAGTGCAAATACTGTAAAAAATTTTGCAGAAACATTTTTGGAGCTTTTGGAGCCATATATTTTGAAGGACATGCTTGGATCTCTACCTCCCGAGGTATTGGATCATGTCAAGCTTTTTGGCCTAGTTGGATGATATGTTATCAATATTAACTTTTTTGTTTTTAAATATATATTCTCAGTTGCTATAATATCTTCCTTCTTCTTCATGTTTTGGCCTATTTTCTCAAGATTATGCAAGAACTGGTAGAGTATTATAGTAGCAAAGGGTGGTTACAGCGGGTTGAGCAATGTGTACTTCACATGGATATTTCATCCTTGGATTTTAATCAGGTTCTTTTAGATTTTTTAAAATATTTATCTTTGTCATTCATTTTTTTATTGGCCTAACTGGCAAATGGTTATATTTGATACATTTTTTAGGTTGTCAGATTATGCCGGGAGCATGGACTATATAGTGCCCTGGTGTATCTCTTTAATAAAGGATTAGATGATTTTAGGGCACCTCTGGAGGAGCTGTTTGCAGTCTTACAAAATAGCCAAAAGGAAAGTGCTGCTGCTCTTGGGTATGTTGCCTTTCTCCTTTTTGATCTATTATTCTTATTTTTCTTTCTCTATATCCATGTATGACAAGTCATTGGAGAATATCAATTTATGGGTTTGTGAAATTTTTGGATTTTGTTTGTATACTTACGAATAAAACTTAAAAATATAAATCCTTTTTTTCTTTTTGAGAAATGGAACTATAATAAGTGTGGTAAGAGAACAAACTAAGGTGGTGGCAGTGCTAATTAATGATGGGGATTCTCTCTAAAAAAATTCTAATTCAAACAAACCTCCCCCCCCCCCCCCCCCCCACCCCACCCACACAAAAAAATAAAAAAATAAAAATTAACTATTCGTTATTCACTGGCTGCCAATAAAAAAAGAAGAAAGATACACTTTCTAGCTACGTGCAACCTTAATGTCGATTGACCTTATTTTAACCCAGTTTTGACCTTCATAATAGACATTTATTCAAATAAGAAATTGAAATGGAGATGGGTTACAATTATTCAATGGCATTCTCTCAAGTTTGTACAAGTAAACTGACAGCAGTTTATTCACTGCATTTCTTCTCAGTGAAAATTGTGAGTAAGTGGTTAAATCTGTGTTTTTTCTTATTTGCATCTCCTTTTAACAGGTATAGAATGCTGGTTTATCTCAAATACTGCTTTACAGGTTTTGCCTTTCCACCAGGTAAATTTTTTCATGTTCTTTTATCTTTATTTTATTTTATTTTCCACTTTAAAGGTATTGCAATAATAGTACTTAAAGATGATCCATCTGTTGCATATAATTGTAGGCCGGGGAACTATTCCTCCTACACGCCTGCCATCTCTTAGAAAAGAACTTGTAGAGTTTTTGTTAGAGGACTCTAATACTCTGAAATCACAGACAGTTTCAGACTTTGTGCCCAGACGACCCTACCTGAATCTATATCATCTCTTAGAGTTAGACACTGAAGCTACATTAGATGTCCTCAGATGCGCTTTTGTGGAAGATGAAATTTCAAATGCCTGCTCATCCTTGCTGAATTCAGCCAATAAATCAATTGTGGAAGCAAAAAAAGAAAATAATAATGATACTGAAACTCAAAGTGCCTTGGTTCAGAAGACAGTAGATGTTCTCGTTCAAATAATTGATATGAATGTTTTTCCAACAGATACAACCTCAAATAGTGGTGATGGTGGGTTGATAAAAGAGTGGCCTTCAAAGGACATAGGTTATCTGTTTGAGTTCATTGCATATTATGTTGCTCTCCAAAGAGCTAAAGTTTCAAAGGATGTGCTGTGTCAAATATTGGAATATTTGACATCGGATAGTTACTTTTCAACTAATGTTTCTGTTCATAGTTCAACTCCAAAAAATAGAGAGAAGCAAGTGCTTGCACTTCTGAAAGTACTGCCTGAGTCAGACTGGGATGCGTCATTTGTGCTAGACCTATGTGAGAGAGCCAAATATCATCAGGTAGGTACATTCTCCTTTTTTATGATACTGTCATCAGAACCATAGTAGTACTAAATATTGACTTTTATCTGGTTAAGTGATTTTACCTGCTCTTTTGTTGGGTTTTAGGTTTGTGGATTGATTCATACAATCAGACATGAGTATGTGGCTGCATTGGATAGTTATAGGAAAGATGTAGATGAGCCTGTTCATGCCTTCTCCTTTATCAACAAAGCATTCTCACAGTTGACTGACAATGACCATGCTGCTATTCGATCAGCAGTCATATCTCGAATTCCTGAGTTGGTTGAACTAAGCAGGTAATCCTCCTTATTAGCTTTATTCAAGTTGGATTCTTTTGGCGGGTTATACAGCATTTATGGTTTCTTAATTGTAATTTGTGTGACCTAAATAGTCTTTATTTACATTTACTCCTTTCTAATTGCTTGTAGGGAAGGTGCATTCCATATGGTTATCACTCATTTCAGTGATGAAAGTTCCCATATAATCACTGAACTTCACTCTCATCCAAAAAGTCTTTTCCTTTATTTAAAGACGCTCGTTGAGCTTCACTTATTTGGCACCCTAGACTTATCTAATTTGAGAAAAGATGATATTTTGAATCCCCCTAATGGAAAGCAGGTTAAGGATCACCCACAAGGAGTCAGTGATTACTTAGAGAATATATCTAATTTCCCTAAGTACATGCGTGAAAATCCTATTCATGTACCTGATGATATTATTGAGCTTTATGTAGAGGTGAGTTTTTGTACCAATTTTTTTTCTTGGACAAGATTAATTTGATTTTTAATTTTAATTCTTTTTGCCATCTAGAAGTAACTTGATTGTTAAGGCTTAGTGTTTTTATGTGTTCTTGGGATGTATCATGCGCCAGTTTGTGATTACTGCTTTATATCTCTTTTAGGGTGCATTTGATTTGCTAAAAAAATAAGAGATAACACAGTAAAAAAAATGTGCTTTCTTTGATTGTTCAAATTATGTTGGACAAACAGCAATTCAAGGGACAACACCAGTATCTAAATTTTTGTTATCCACTAAATTAGGTTACAAAGTCCAGTCCACAACACAAGTGAGAAAAAGTCCAATAACCCCTACCCCTTCATTATCCCACCTCTGTTGCATGCAAAACAATGCATAATACAAAAGGTATTACAATAAATTTTGCATTATTCTGTCCATGAATATCACAAATTATGAGTCCCATTCATTGGTCATCAAATAGCTAACAAAAAAGATTGATCTATGACTCAACCACTTGTGCTGCTAGGTTCTGTTTGTCTTGTCCCTCAATATGCATCAAACATAATCTTAAATATTCTTGTACCGTGAGGATTGTGGTTGGATATGGAGACCTTATTTAACATTTTTTTTTTATGTATTTAGGCTTCTTTTTGCTTTCACTTCTGGTAAAATTAAGTTTTTAGTCAAGGAATTTGTTGCTGTAGTTGTAGCAATAACTTTTTAGTTTTATTTTTTCATGTTTTTATTATGCAGTTATTATGCCAGTACGAAGGTGGTTCAGTTCTCAAGTTTCTGGAAATGTGTGATAACTATCGCGTGGAACATTGTTTACGCTTGTGCCAAAAATATGGCATTATAGATGCTGCTGCATTCTTATTAGAAAGGGTTGGTGATGTTGGTAGTGCTCTTTTACTTACACTTTCTAATCTGAATGATAAGTTTGTTGAGCTTGATGCTGCTGTGGAAGCTGTAGTTTCAAACCATTGCTCAGGTGGTTCTTCCCATATGGAAGTATTCAACACCGTTTTAAGATCAAAGGAGGTTTGTATATCTGTTCCTGGAATTGTATCATTTTAATGAAGCTCTAAAGATGCAAGTATGCTTTGATGGGTGTGCTTGTGTGTTTGATGTATTGGGTAACCTAATATTTTTAGTGGTTACTTATCCAATAGGTGAATGACATACACAATTTATTGCATGCCTGTATTGGTCTGTGTCAGCGGAACACCCCTCGTCTAAATCCTGAGGAGTCAGAGGCACATTGGTTTAAATTTCTTGACTCGTAAGTTTAATATCAACATACATATCCTTTCATGTGTTTTATTTATTGATTTATTTGTAGCTTATTTACATGAACTTTTTTCTCCTAATAATCATGATGTTACAAATGTTCTTGTATGGTATATAATTCATAATATCCATGCTAAGATTATAAGGAAGATACAGGTTCTAGTTGCTGTTTGTTGTCCTGTGAAAATTAGAAAGCAGGAACTTTAAGTAAAAAAGGTCAAGTTATTGGTTTGAGGGGATGAAGTCATGGTTCCAAGGTATTCCTGATTGCTGTAGTCTAGGGTACACTCTTCATCTAGAACTGGATCCTAAGGGCATTGGTTGGCACTGAGCAGTGCTGGAAACATATCCAATTGAAGTGTCTTCTACCATCATAAATTTACATGGCCGTTGTATGGCATTTTTAACGTACAGAAATGAATAACATTGAGGTATTCAAGATAATGGGTAAATATTTAGATAATTTACAGGGATGATTTTTCTGTTGCTCTGAATAATCACTAATCACTTTATAGAGGGTAAGGTGAAATTGAAATTTACTATTTTCACATGAATGTGGTCTAGCAATGAAATGACGGTTTTTTTTTTTTTTTAGACCTCCTTTCTTGCATTTTAGAGTATAGCACTGATTCTACACCCAAGCAGAGGTTGTCCGGAGGACGCCTAGTGGTTTTGCCCAAAATAAAAGAAAAGAATAGCAGTGGTTTTATTTTGGCGAAAGTAAAGCTGTGACTTTTCATGTAAAAAGGGGAAAACAAAAAGACTTTTGGACTATGGAGTTCCAACTATTTGTAATAGTGAACTTGGAAGTATAATTTAATGGAGACGAAAGTGACTTACAGAATTCTATGAAGTTTGAATATAATAATCAATGAACCAAATGTTTGAACAACAAGCTTTTCTAAATTTTAGTCCCTGACAGTTGGGAGCTCTTTCAATAGTAACTACCCTTTGATTTTCATTCAGGTTTTGTGACCCATTGATGGATTCATACGTTGAAAAGAGAGCATATGAAGGAAAAAAATATCTTGGAATGCTATCTGGATCAGCAGATTCACAATTGGACAAAGACACCAATAAAAGCAGTTGGAAAATTTCTAAGTCCCGAAATGGTCATATTTTGAGAAAATTGCTATCCCAGTTCATTAAAGAGATTGTCGAGGGAATGATAGGTTTTGTTCACCTTCCAACTATCATGTCCAAACTCCTGTCTGATAATGGTAGTCAAGAATTCGGAGACTTTAAACTTACTATATTGGGTATGCTGGGAACTTATGGCTTTGAAAGAAGAATTCTGGTAAGGTTAACTTGTTAATTTTATTTTTTAATATTTTTAATTTGATTTTCTAATCAAGCTTTACAAAGCATATTATTCTTCATACATTTCCAGTTAAAATTGACCAATTGATTCTTTAAATAGAATCTTGTCTGAATCTGCTGGAAGAAACATGACAAGATGTGTTAAAATCTAAATTTTTATACTATATATTCTTATGTATTTGTTGGCAATTCTTTGGGAGTTAAGATATTGTTGTAAACTTGCACTTTTATATGAGTTTTATCTTGTACAGAATGCCACAAATAAAATAGTGGATTGGGGGATTTTATTTCTCACATTCATCTTGTTAACTCTAGATATATGTAAACTTAGTGGCATTTTCAAAAAGAATGAGTATCAAGGTTTTTCATGGACAAATTACAGTCTCTTCTTTCAAAATCTTACAGTTAACAGATAATTTGAATTTTCTTCCTTTTATTTTCAAGGGGTTTTGTGTTTTGTCCTGATTCTCTTCTCTTGCTGCCCCTTCTGCACTTAGGATGCTGCCAAATCCTTGATAGAGGATGATACATTTTATACCATGAGTTTACTCAAGAAAGGGGCCTCTCATGGATATGCTCCCAGGAGTCTAGTCTGCTGTATTTGTAATAGCCTCCTTACAAAGAACTCTGTTAGCTCTGGAATTCGAATTTTCAACTGTGGCCATGCAATTCATCTCCAATGTGAAGTTTTGGAAAACGAGTCATCAAGCAAAGTATCTTCATCTGTATGCCCTGTATGTATGCCTAACCCGAAACCCCAGCAGTTTAGAAACAAATCAGTCATTGCAGAGAATGGCTTGATCAATAAATTCTCATCAAGACGCCAATACCCTCATGGAAGTACTATTCATCCACATGACAGTGATTTGTCAGAGAATGTATACGGACAGCAACAGATATCCCGGGTAAATAATATAAACAAACTTCTATGTCATCTTTTCAATTTAACGGCCTTGTCCCGACTTTCCTGACATTTAATATTGGTCTTGCTTCTGCAGTTTGAGATCTTGAACAGCTTGCAGAAAAATCAGAGATTTCTGCCAATAGATAACTTGCCTCAGTTGAGGCTTGCCCCACCTGCTGTGTACCATGAGAAGGTAAGTAAAGTGATAGAGTTTGTGGCTGGTGAAAGTAGCAATAGTTCTGCAGTTACAGAAAAACAAAGTAGAAACAAGCAAAACCGGGAGCTGAGAGTTAAGGGTTCATCAATACGATTTCCTTTAAAATCAAGTATATTTGGTGAGTAATGTTTTTTAATATATGTTATGGTTGTCTTTAATAGTGTTGAATTCTGACACACAGGAAACTTATCTGCAGGCAAGGAGAAGAAAAATAAGTTGTGACTAACTGTTATATAAGAACAAAGAGAACACTGAAGGCAGAGAGATTAAGCACTAACAACTGTAAAGGCTAACAGCAGATATCTTCTTACCTCTTAGGTTTTCTGTATAGCTACGATATTTGATGTATTTCTCAATCCATTATTATTCTTTTGTATCTTATTCTACTTTATGTTCATGTTAATAACTGTTGTATCTATATTAGGTTTTAATTTGTGTAAAATAGAAAAGCCATTTTAGTGAGTTTAGGATATTCAAATAATGTGATGAGGAAACCTTTTATATTATGCCTCTTTTCTTTCTTTCTCTCTCCTTTTTAGCCCTTTCCAAGTTTCCATCCATTTTTTGTCTCTTATTTTGTTTCCGAACAAAAGCTTTATCCCTTTTTCTTACCCCCATTATGCAATTCTTTTAATGTTGGGGTAAATGTACCAATTTATATGTTCATAGGTTGATGATTCTATCTGAGTTTTACTTACAAAAAAAAAAAAAAAAACGTTCTCAAACACTTAGTCATACCAATTTATATGTTCATAGGTTGATGATTCCAGCACTTTGACCCTGTATGCATGATTTCTTTGACCCTCGAAACCCCCGGTTGAACCCTGACTCAAGGGTTAGAAGGGGTCACTGTATTTTTTTTCAAAAAAATATCTACACAGGAAATGACGTCGTTTGGTGTAAAAAAAATAAAAAAACAAAAAACAAAAATTTGTTGTTCCCTAAATCTAAAATTAGATATGAAATCTGAATCGTTCTTCTTCTTCTTCTCTTTTGATTTTCTTTTCTAGACCCAGTCTTCATGATCCCACCATGGTGGTGGTTCCTCCTATTATCTTCGGTCTTCTATCTCCCTCTCATGCGTCATGCTAGTTCTTCTCTCATCACTGTTAATTTATCACGCTGCTGCTTCTCCTCTGCCATTCTCTTTGGGTAAGGATCTCTTTTCACATGCTGTTATAGGTGCGTGAGAAGGATAAGGAGGGCCTAAGTTAGATGATATAACTTGTCATTAACTCCATTGAAATATGTATTTTATAATTTGCTAGTTTGATATTTTGATTAACTTGTATAATATTCACTTGTGAATGTAATTGGTTGAATTATGTTAAGTAAATTTTGAATTTGTAACGATTGGTGGTTTGATTTTTTGAATTTTTCATATATGATATATATTTATATTTTTTTAATGTATAAAATTGGGTCAGCAAAGTGATCCCTTAACTCCTCGATTGAGAACCCGTGATCCCTGACCTCGGTTGAATCGATAGTTGGACCAAGTTTTTAAACACTGTTATAGACAACAAATTGCTTCGGTAGTGCTTTTAATTATTATTGGTTTGGTGATGATCAATGTAAGATGTGATTATCATTTACGATTTCTATCATTAAAGTTATTAAGTCGTGTCATATGCCTATGATTTTAAAAAATAATAAAAAGTTAAATTAATTTATAAGTCATGATTAGTGTCTACAATTTTATACAAATTATATTTTGTTAGAAATTAAATTTGAAGTTGCACTAAACTAGTGAAAAAAAAAAAATTTGAAGTTGCACTAATCCGAAATCTGCAAAGGATAAATATATAAATGTGGCTTGTGATGGAAGAATCATGGTAGCCAACATATCTTGGCACTTTTCCAATCCGGGTGCTATCAAGGTTAACACAGATAGACTGCGCATGGTAACCCTAGTCCAGCTGCTTGTGGGGGTGTCATTCTTGATGAGTGCTTGGTGGCTTTGCATATAAATTAGGGAGGTGTTCTTCATTCAAAAGCAGAATTATGGTGAGTCCTTAGACGGTTATTGATGGCTTGGAATGCTGAACATCGTAACATCATTATTGAAAGTGATTCAACAAGTGTGATCACTATGCTCACTAGAAATGATGCAGCACTATGTAAGAATCATTTGATTTATCGCATAAAGACATGAATTGATAAAAACTGGTCTGTGATTTTTAGTCATACTTTGAGGATGGTAACTCGTGTGCAGACTGATTGACGAATTTCATATTAGACTATAAAGGGTAGGAAGACTATCTTATTTGACAGGAATCTCCTCCAATTACTATTGCTTGATGATATGTTAGCTGGTGGGAGACCTCGTGTTTTGAGTTGCAATAGTTAAGTTTCTTTTTGTGTTCTTTATTTATTTTATGGCTTAGGCCTTTTGTTATCCAAAATAAAATAAAAGTAAACAACATAGGAAAAATAGTCTTTTTAACTTACCTTTTTTGCCTATACATTCGTAATTATTGAATGCAAAAAAAAAAGAAAAAAAAAACTTTTTTTTATCTTTACGTTATATATTTATCGAATGCAAAAAACGCAAATATAAAAATAAGAGAGGGCCCAACCGGGTTCGAACCGGTGACCTCTTGATCTGCAGTCAAATGCTCTACCACTGAGCTATGGACCCATCTGTTAATAAATTTATAGTTATAAATTATAGTCACAAAGATTAATTGAGGAGGGACACATTTGAGGGGATGAAAAGGACTTGGAACTTATCCACATGCAGTGGCATGTCGGCAGGTAACGAGGCTCACATGATCATTCCATTCAACTGTGATGTTCTTCAAATTGAAATTCTATCATAGCCAAAGTCTCTATCCTTATTTTAACACAAACACATCATTCACACCAACCCGTTGGAATCTCCAATAAATATTGTTGGAGCAAAACCAAGCAGACAACTTTTAAGTGTACTCATTACTTAGCTCTTGTGAAATATAACCATCTCATACGGAGCAAGATCCATACCCTAACCCAAGAATAACTAGCTTCCTTCAAATTTGCTTCACATTGTTTGGAGGTGTGATGTAATAATAAGAGAATTTATACACAAATATCCAAGTCCTTTCCTACTTGACAAAATGACAAAAGATACTGTAGTGTTGCATAAGAAATCAATTATACTCAATTTTATTTTATTTTTTTGCTTGTTCTCCTTGTCGGAATGCACATTGTGCAAGTGTAAGAATCATGGCCTTTTTGTAATTAACTTTGTATATTTATCACCAACCTATCATTTTAACTTTTCAAATATACACCATGGTCCTTTGAAAATTTGTAAAATTAATTCAGTTTTAAAAAATTTTAAGGTGTCGCTTGAACTTTTTGTAACATTAAATTAGATGAATTTGATGTAACTTTTTAGATCTCTGATAAAACTATTATGGTGTTAAAGAAACTAGAATTAATAGGATGTGTATCTTTAGACAAGAATGGCTAGTTTATTCAATATATATATATATATTTTATAAAGAAATTGGTTTTAAGGAAAAAAAAAATGAGAATTATTATTCTTATACTATAGGAGATAGGGTATCTTATATGATAGATTTAACATCTGTGGGCTCCATTGATTTAAAAAAATAAAAGAAGGAAAAAAGGCAAACACGAATATCGAAGGGTCAGTAGGAGAAATTTTTTATCTTATGTTACATGAGACTAACTTAACCCAAAAAATATTTATCATTTTAAATGATACAACTTTGTGTCATTTTTATTAAAACTACATTATTTTAGTAATTTAATGTATTTTTGCATTCTCTCTTCTATTTTTTTTTTCTCTAATTTTAAAAAAGAAATATATATAAAAAAAAGAAATAATAATCTCATGTTGCAGAAATTATTATCTCATGCACAGGACACACATTGAATGTGGGTCCACTTTAAATTTTTGTTCACTCATTTATTCTCTCTCCTCTCTCTTCCATTCATGAGTGTAGGAGATTATTTTAT
>JAVKPL010014241.1:0-80352 GCA_032173675.1 Gastrolobium villosum | reverse complement strand
CAAGCTGCCGACACTCATTCCCGAACCTGCCAATTTCAGTAGCCAGTGAGGTTTGGTTCCGAGCCTTCCAATATTATTATCCGTTACTTTATTTACTCTTTAAAGCATAAGGACTTGAATGGATTGGCTTTTACAGTGGCATAGCTTCTCTTTCCTTTCATTCCATGCATACAAACTCTCTCTCTCACACTTTTCCACTCCTCTCATTCTCTGTCACTTGTATTTAATTCATACCATTATCTTTGTTGGCATTTTTTTTGTGTTTGTTACTTGTTGGAGGTTGCTTTTTATTTTGCTTATACATGCATAAAGTCCATCCACTTCAGGGGCACAAGTTCTAAAGATTGTTGTCTAGTACCAGTGTCAAAAGATTTTCTGGGGTATCATTCAATTCTCTAATTTGGATACACTTGAAGTATCTCAGGTGACAAGTAAGGTTTTTGTTGAATACCAGGCTTTTTTCATATATACTAAGTGATGATGCTGTCAACAAAATCTGAATCCGACATAACTAGCTTAGCCCCATCTTCACCTTCAAGATCTCCAAAGCGCCCTGTGTACTATGTACAGAGTCCTTCGAGAGACTCTCATGATGGGGACAAGTCATCTTCAATGCAGGCCACTCCAATATCAAACAGCCCCATGGAGTCACCTTCACACCCTTCTTTTGGGCGTCACTCGAGGAACTCATCTGCTAGCAGGTTTTCTGGGATTTTCAGGTCATCTTCTGGAAGGAAAGTTAGTAGAAAGAGGAATGATAAGGGATGGCCTGAGTGTGATGTGATTCTTGAAGAAGGGTCTTATCATGAATTTGAGGACAAGGCTTTCACTAGGCGCTTCCAAGCCTTGATTGCTGTTCTTACTTTTGTGGTTGTCTTCTCTGTGTTTTGCTTGATCATATGGGGTGCTAGCAGGCCTTACAAGGCAGAAGTTACTGTTAAGGTAAGCAAATTTTTTCAGTTTTGTAAGGAGTAAATTTATGCCACTCTTCTGTATTTTCTTTTAATGCAGAAGTAGTTGCTGGCTGTTACTGGTACATGATAAATTCGGAGTAAAAATTTTGTGACTTTTCTTGGTGAACCACTTTACTGATAAAGTCATCAAAGATGATATGAATGCTAATTCAGAATCTGTTAAGACACGTTAGTTGCACGTACAACCAATGTGAGACTGGTTGGATGAAAAACTAATGTGGAGTTTATAAGACCTTGGACACTCCCACCCTTTGAGCTAGCTTTTGGGGTGGTGTATCCCAAGGTTCTTTACATGGTATCAGAGCCTCGCCGTCCCTCACTTTCTCTTGTGGACTCTCTTAGTACAGATAGGTTGGGCCTGTTGCATCATCCACTCTTCAAGCCCAATGGGCTCTTGTGTGAGGGGGCGTGTTGAGATATATAGTCCCACATTGGTTGTATGTGTAACTAATGTAAAATTTATAAGGTCTTGGGCACTCCCACCCTTTGAGTTAGCTTTTGGGGTGGTGTATCCGAAGGTTCTTTTACACACAGTTAGTGTAACTCCATTAGCTCTTGCATTTACTCCAACTATAGAGTATTAATGTTTAGTAGATAACACTCATGAAGCAAATCATAGGATCAAAGGAGTCCTGTAAGGTCTAGGAACTAGTCTCTAATTACTTGCTAATTACAAGCTACCTTCGCAAATTAAATAGTACTCCTTGACATTGTGATTCTTGCAGAGCTTGACAGTACATAATCTCTATGTTGGAGAGGGTTCAGACTTTACTGGTGTCCCAACAAAGATGCTGACAGTTAATGGCACTCTACGCATGAGCATCTATAACCCTGCTACATTTTTTGGCATCAATGTATACTCCAACCCCATCAATCTTGTCTTCTCAGACATCACTGTTGCAACTGGTGAGGTATGAATTCTTTCCTGACTTCCAAGACATTAACATAAAATAGTGACATTGAAAATTGTATCAAGTAACATTGTCTTGTAACGTAAGTAAGTAACATCTTATTGTCCATGTAACTACTTGCAGCTGAAGAAATACTATCAGCCAAGAAAAAGTCACCGTATTGTATCAGTGAACCTGGAAGGTAATAAGGTTCCTCTGTATGGGGCTGGATCCACCATAACAGTATCCCAAACTGGTGTTGAAGTTCCACTTAAATTGAAGTTTGAAATCCGTTCCCGAGGAAATGTGGTGGGTAAACTGGTAAGGACGAAGCATCATAAGGAAATCACTTGTCCCTTGGTCATCAACTCTTCTGGATCAAAACCAATCATGTTCAACAAGAATTCATGCACATTTGACTGATCCATTTCCATTTTAGGAGTTCATATGTCTTGAGATTGTAACTTCAAATTTATATAATCTACAGTTTGTGAGTCTTTCCGAGTTTCAGGAAGTTCAAAGAGGAGCAAAATGTGCATTTGGAAAATCCTTCCTACATAAACTTGTTACTCTTGTGAGCCTCATGCAAATAAATGCTTGTAAATTTGTACATGCATGCATATATAAATTGAAGGGACAATTCTTGAGTTCATGCCACGATCATCTTCTAATGGGTATTATAGAAAAGGCAAGTGAAATTGGTAAAGTATATATATATATATATATATATATATATATATATATATATATATATATATATAGAGAGAGAGAGAGAGAGGTAAAATCATTTATGCACCAGTTTTACGTACAACAATGACAGGTTGGATGGTTATGATTTTCCACATTTAATGCTTTTATCCTTCGTATGGTTATGATTCTTCGCATTTAATACTTTCAAATATATATGGTAAGTATTTGATTGCTGCACGTACAGCAGCAGAAATGTAAACCCCATATATATATATATATATATATATATATATAGGGAAAGTTATATTTACGAATTTTTTGTTTACAAACTTTTACAAATTATATTATGTTTGACCAGTCATACTTCAATTAAGAGTGTATAGATTGATAAAGTATATTTGGCAAATGTACATTTACTCATAGGTGTTACTATCACAATCGATGGGGAACCATTTTCTAATGGTTGTGACAGTTTGTGAATAAATATAAAAAAACACCTATAAAAATGAAAAGAAATTGGTTCAAGTGTTATATGTTTGATTTCGTTTAAACAAGGTCTAGGATTTAAGTCTTCCTAAATGCAAAAAAATTTCTTTGGGAGAGCAAGCCTCGTCATAATGTGGCTAGAATTATCTTATGTGGAGGATACATGTAATTTATTCAAAAAATAAAATAAAAAACACTTATAAAAAGATGCGTTTCAAGTAATACATGGGTTAACTTAGTGGTTAAGGAGTTTTGTTACTTTGATTACTTAGTTTGGAAACCCATAAAGGGAGGTGCACCGTTATGATTCAAAGAGAGACTTAATTTTGGTTACAGGCAAAGCATGTAAGAATCATTATCCCACTGAAAAAGTTAGGCAAAATTATATATATCGTTTACACCTATAAACAGTGGCGGACTTTTATAATAGGGATGAAAATAAAATTTTAAAATTATAAATATTATTAAAATTATTAAGAGATATTAACAATTATAAATACTTTTAACAGAGAAATTAATTATTAATATTATGGGAATGATCCATTTACAAATTTTTACAAATTACACTATGTACTCCCGTAAGTACATAGTATAACCTAGTATACTTCTGGAAGTACGTAGTGTAGTTTATAATAAAAAAGTTTATAAATATAATCTTTCCTTTAATAGTAATAAGTTATTATTATTATGTAAAATATTATTTTATATATAAAATAAAAAAAAATTAAAATAATTAAGGAGAGGCTACTGTCAATGCGTTTCAAGTAAAGACATGGGTTCACCCACCCAAAAAAAAAAAAAAAGTAAAGACACGGGTTAGCTTAGTGGTCAAGGAGTTTTGTTACTTTTTTTTTTATTTTTTTTTATTTTTGTATAAAGGAGTTTTGTTACTTTGATTACATAGTTTGGAAACCCATAAAGGGTATACACCCTTATGATTCAAAGAGAGACTTAATTTTGGTTACAGGCAAAGCATGTAAGAATCATTAACCGACTGAAAAGTTAGGCAAAATTATATATATCGTTTTAAAGAAGTTAGTTTTTTTTTTTTTTCCTTTTTAAATATTCTGGAGTACTTACCCCAATCATTTCCCAGGCTACACCATTTAATCAAAACCAAGTCATAAAGAATAGTAAAAGGCAAACACTGGTTTCAGCAAGGCTAAATTTTAATTCATCATCGACTCTAATTCCATTTTTGTAAAAACAAAAATAGTTAAATATGGCTTGAGATAAAGATTCTAGGGGCTGTTTGGTACGCGATATTCTACGGGATTCCTGAGAAACTGAATTTTTCAAAATTTTAAATTTCCGAATATTATCATAAACTGGATGTAAAAATCATATTTTTAAAAATCGAGATTCCCGGACAAATAAAAATTTCTCTTATACCAAACGCTCCTAAGTATTAGGTCCAAGATAATTTTGATAATCATGTTAGCTTGTGAAATGGTAGTAGCTGAGTTGATAGATCTGTACAAATTTTTTTAAAGAGTTTTCGTATTGAATTTTCTTGTTATTTTCTTTACTTTGTGTCAATTATGCTGTGGAAAAATATTGATCAGTCAAGAAGTTTATGCACCGATATAAGATTGCTTATTTTAAGATTGGGCAACCATGTTATCGAGGCAATTATTCTTACGAGAAGCAATATAGGAGAAATTGTGTTAAACCCTAGAATGATGCTAAGTCCATCAAGTCATACATTTCTTATAAATTTTCAAAGAAGACGCTCATCAAGTCATAAATTTCTTATAAATTTTAAAAGAAGACAATTTCCACCGGTCATTTCTTTTGCATGACTATCAATGTAACGCTCGGCCGCTTCAAGAATCAACGACTATTCCCACATACTAACACGAGACTTTTCAGTGTACTTTTTCCTCACTCGCACACTTCTTGGGAAAACTTCCCAGGTGGTCACCCATCCCAGAATTGCTCCAAGTCAAGCACGCTTAACTGTGGAGTTCTTCCGTTCCGGGCTACCGAAAACAAGATGCATCTACTTTTCGGTAGTCCGGATCAGAAGAACTCTACAGTTAAGCGTGCTTGACTTGGAGCAATTCTGGGATGGTGGCCTCTTGGGAAGTTTTCCCGGGAAGTGTGCGAGTGAGGACAAAGCACGCTGAAAAGTCTCGTGTTAGTGTGTGGGGGCAGTCGTTAATACTTGCAAGTTACCAGGCGTTACAATCAACAAGAGTCAAGAACAATCGATTTCTCGTATTGGAATTAATCTCTCTAGGCTTGTCTTCATTCATGTGCAATTATATGTGGCACTTTCAAGAATAAAGATCAAACATGAATTGAAGATATTGATACTTGATGATAATGATTGTGTTACAAATAATACCTTTAACATCTTCTACAAGGAAATATTTCAAAGATTAATATAGTTGATTTAATTATGTTTAGACCTATAGATGCCTATACATTTCTGTTGTTTCTTTTACGTCACAGAAAAAATATAAGCAACATCACATAAAAAATGTAAGCAACCATAGTAAATGTGAAACAAGACAAAGATTTTTTGGTTATTTAAAAAATAAAAATTAATTGAATTTATTTATGAGTATTTAATAAGTTTTTGCATTGCGTGTCGCTGGCATAAATGTGATTTCAAAAGCGGATGTCCCTAGGGGTGTAAATGGACCAGGCTGGCCCAGCCTAGCCTATAGTCGGCTTACATTGAGCTTGGCCTAACCCGGCCTTTCAGAGAATGTAGAGTTGGCTTAGGCTTATAAGAAAGCCTTTTAAACAAATAGGCCACAGGCCAATTTTGTCAAGCCTGGCCTAAAGCCTCGTAGGTTGGCCTATTTAATTTATTAGAATAAAATAAAAAAATAATATTTATTTTATGTGGCAAAGTACCAATACCAACCCTAATTTTTATGTGCACCGCCGCTTCTCACTCTCGGCTTCGTCTGAGGTATTATGTTGACTTTTTCTTGTTTGTCATTTTTTTCTTATGAGAAGTACTAGTGCATGTATGAATGGAACTTTCTTTGCTCAATACAATTATTTTCTTTACTTAGTATCTACTGTGGGAGGCCTACAAGGCCTGTAGGCCATGTCAGGCTTTCTTATTTTTTTAAAAATAAGTCGGGTTTGGCCTACAAATAAAGCCTTTAATAAGCCAGATAGGCTAAATTTTTTTTACGTATGCTTGGGCCAGGAAGGCCAAAACTCAGCCTAGCCCAGCCCATTTACACCCCTAGATGTCCCCGATCATGTAGAATCATATTAAAGCACATGCTTGGTACATGCTTAACTTATACGTCCAATGATTGCTACGAATTGAGATTGAATTTAAACAATTTTTTTATTATGGCAAGGAGTTGAAATATTAATTCCTTTCCATATTTACTAAGGATGTTCATCAACCAATCCAAGCTGATTCAAACCGCGGTGACTGAACCGAAAAATCGAAAATCGAATTAATCAAAAACCTAAAAAAAATCGCAAAATTTAATTGGATTGGATCAGTTTTTGGATGGGTTGGTGAAAATCGATCCAATAATTCCCCAACCTTACCATCTACTCACTTGGGTCTTTCCCCGATCATAGCCTAAAAATCATATAGCAAAATTCTAAATCCAAAACCCATTAACCGATCATGTTGGAGAAAGTGGTTATGCATGATCTATGTTATGCTCTCTCTTTTTGGTAAGATACATAATATATTTTTATTATATTGGTTGTTGTTGTACAACATCTTCTCTATGAGATGAAAATTTGGGTTACTTTGTATCTCAGACAACCATATTATAAATTTTTTGTTGGAGGTAAACGATAGTAATTAACTTTTTGTAGTGCAATGCTTATGGATTGCACAATAATCACCATACAAACTTTACAAAGCCAATACATACAAAAGATATGTTATTTGCACAATAATCATCATTCAAATCTTAGGCTTTTCAAAAAATCAAAAACCGATCCAATCCAAACCGAATAAAATTGGATTGGATTGGGTCGGATTTGAAAAAAAATTCAAACCGAACAGATTATTATATGATTAAATCGAAAGGATTGGATCGGATGATTTCTGCTTCCAAAATCGATCCAATCCGGACCGTGAACACTCCTAATATTTACTTGATCTGATTATTACCTTGATGTTAAGCAGAACATTTAAATTTTTTTCTTAATGTATTTTAATTGATTTTAATTTATGGCAAATTTTGGGTACGGTTGAATCAATGAGACATATTGATCAATAATGCAAAGGAGAAAGTTTATTGGTTGCTATTATAATTAACAATGAGTTATATGGAATTTTTTGTTTTTAGCCATTTTGACGTTAACATAAGCAATTTTACGCTTTTTTTTTTTTTTTTTTTAGTAACAGCAATTGTACGTCTTTATTTTCTATATAACTCTCCATTGACTCTTATTTTTTTTAAACTTATATGATTTCCTTATACTAACTTACTCAATAATATTTCTTATATAACATTTGAGCAGTTATATGGTTTTTTTTTTTTTTTTTTTGTCTTTATAGGGTGTTGGATATCCAAATTTAACTGTTGGGAATTGTTATGAATTTTGTCACATTTTTTCTTATTTCTTTTTGGTAGGAGAATATGACATCTTATCACTATTGATGCTGCACGACTTGCTATATTTGAAGACTTTAAATACATAATTATATTTGATTCGCATAACAATCAATGTCTCTGAATTGCAAAATTTTGTTTATGGTTGATGCTTACAAGATATTATGTGATTCCTGTAACTTTTTCAACTTCAAAAATAGCACAAAAATATTTTGGTAAGGTATGTTCTTTTCATTTTTGTTCATCCATGTTTATATCTCCACCTTGTACCATTTAGGGCTTCATACCAAGATGAAATTTTTCATTTCTTTTAAAGATTAACCAACCATGACCAACAAAAATTTCAATTTTTTCCGTGCATCGAAGGGACGGGTGATACACTAGATTATACATAAAAGTAGGAATATATAAAATACATAAAAGAATTATTATTAATTATTCTTTAATTGCTAAATTTAAGTAACTAATATGCAAATCAAACGTTAATGTTGATTATTTCCACCTAAATTGCCTGAGAAATAATCAGTAATTTAATCTTATCATCAATATTTATCCTTATATAAACTCAAATAAAAAAATAAAACTTTTTTCTTCTTAAATAATGATATTGGTCAAAGGATAGTGGCACCCAATCACTCTCCTCAAATCTTGTTAACATGGGCCCCCTGAAATTTAGGCGTGTTCATAGTTTGTGTAACTTTCCCTTTCTTTCAGTTATACATAGAGGTTATTGTCCTCATTTGACACACATCTTCACTCTTGTGCCGTCTTCCCAAAATTCATAAACTTTTCAGAAACCCCATCAGATCTTTGGTCTCAGATCAGTTCTAGCAGGCTGCAGCATGTTTAACAGAAAACCCACTTTAAGATTCATCTATTCCCTTCTCACACTTATCCTAGTACTGAGTTTTAACGTTGTCACAGAGGGTTCCGAGGTTGTCCTTGACAATAAGGAGGACGATGATTTGGAGGCATTGTTAGCAGTGGACGAGGAAGTAGAGCAGGAAGCCGAAGGCGGTGGTGTGAAGTTGTCCGAAGCAGAGTTTTTAACAAAGGCTCAAAGGATCGTTCTTGAGCTCAACAATCACAACACAGAGAGCGTTTTTGATGGGAACGAGTATGTTCTTGTTCTGGGGTATGCACCTTGGTGTCCAAGGAGTGCTGAGCTTATGCCCCATTTTGCAGAGGCTGCAACTTCTCTTAAGGAGTTGGGAACCCCTCTTCTGATGGCTAAGCTTGATGCTGATAGGTATCCCAAGTCAGCTTCAATCCTTGGGGTCAAAGGGTACCCTACTTTGCTTCTCTTCGTCAATGGCACCTCCCAAGCGTACTCTGGCGGTTTCACAGCGTAAAATGCTCTAACTCTTTCTATAAATGGATTCCTAATCCTTTGTTTTCCCTGATTTTTATTTAACTAGTTAGGTTTGTGTCTGGATTTTTGATCTGAATTCTATATTTTTACAATGTATGGTTGGTGTTCTTGTTGTTTTATGTTATCTAGAAACTTGTTTAACGTGCAGTGATTTGTTGTCATGATGCCTTCATAATTTGAAATAATGTCCTCAAGGCACTGATAATTGGTAATTTGAATTGCTTGAATCACTTGAAATGTTTTTCTATTGACTTGTTTTCATTATGCTTTCAGGGATGATATAGTGTTATGGGCAAGAAAAAAGACCGGTACACCTGTTATTCGGATAAGTTCGGTGACAGCGGCTGAGGAATTTCTGAAAAAGTGTCATACGTTTGTCATTGGATGGTTTGATAAATTTGAGGTTAGTGAAATAATCTTTTTTTAAGGTATTCTTCTATGGCTTTAAGACTAGAAATGCCAAATTGAGAGGATGTTCAGGTGATTGGGAGTTGTGGAGTTGATCAATCAACATAATCACTTGACATATTATGTGGTGTTGCAGATGAGTTTGCCACTTAATTTACGAGTTGATCAAAAGAATATTTTTTTTATTTTTTTGAGAAAATTGAGTTAAAAAATTACATTAATTCTGAATTCGGTACTGTGGTATTATATCATATCTTATTAAAATATCTCAGGGACCTGATTATGAAGAATTTGTGAGTGCTGCAAAGTCCGACAATGAAACTCAGTTTGTTGAAGTGAATAAATTAGAGCTTGCCCAAGTTCTTTATCCAGATATCAAGCCTACTGATCGTTTTGTTGGAATTGTTAAGAGTGAACCCGAAAGATACACTGCATATGGTGAGTCTGTAATTGGTTTCTATCCAGATTTTCAATTTAATCTAGTGTTTTACATTGGACCATAAAAGTAAAACAGATACTAGTATCACTTAAAGTGGTTGTGCATAATTAGTGCATTCTATTGTTTGTTGCAAATTAGAACTATCCAAAGAGAACAAACTTGAGACTCCTGTCCTTTTCACACACTTGAGCTGGGTAATATATTTACATCTATCAGGTTTAATTAATTTAAGCAGTTAAAAATTGGTGGAACCACGCTGTAGGATTGTTTATGTATAACATGTACTTTTCCTTTACCTATTTTGTCGGTTTTTCCGCTAACAATAACACCAAATGGTCAGGACTTACTAAGGCAACATGCAAAACTTTCCTGATTATGCAGATGGAGCTTTCGCAATGAATAAAATACTGGAGTTTTTAGATTACAACAAATTTCCATTAGTTACAAAACTGACTGAAATGAATTCTGTCAGAGTCTACTCTAGCCCCATCAAGCTTCAGGTTACTATTATTTTCACGTTTAATCTAAAATTGCGTATTATGTTGGTGTGCAGTTCTGTTCCTATTCTCTCTTTTACTGGAGTCTGTAATATATGTTAATAATTCAATGGTTCATAAATCCCGCATAAGTGCTCAAAATTCTACATATGATGTTAGGAACTCAAATATTTCGTCAGTACTCAAATATCTGTCATGTGAATTGATTACAGTAATCTCTTTTTGAGATTTGGTGCAAATGGATATTCTTTAGTAACAGTAACTATCTGTTGATAATTTGATATTAAGGTTGGTCTTAATTATTGGCTACCCTCTGTGGTCTAAACTACTATTTGAATATGTGCAATCTGGTTAGACTTGATCAATTCAATACAGTGAGATGCTGGAAAATTCTTTCTTCTTAGTTCCAATAAAAATATAGACAGAAACACTTAAGACTCATAAGAAGAAGAATAACCTGAATAAGAATAATAAGTGTTGACATGATAGTCATCCTAGCAAGTCTTTGGTCTTATCGAAATCGTAATCTCTTATGTGGTTTTCCCATGTGTTGATTGCCCCCAGGATGCTTGATAGTTGATAATTGAAACTGATCTGAGTATTTTGTAAAGGAAATGAATGTCTTTTTGAGAACTTATTGAGTAGTACGTCTTACGTACAAAATTATTCTGTAGAATCTGAAGTCTGAACAACCAAATTTTGCTCAGAACATGGCTTTGTTTATTCTCCTTCAATTTGATCTTTTTCAATAAATGTAATTTGGATAAAAGATTACAATCTAAAGTTTTAGGCAACTTGTGGAAACTAAGCTACTCTTGGACGTACTAAAACTTGCTCCAACCATGTACACCATCAAGTGGCTTTTCTATGTTGCTAATGAATAATAACTTTAACTCATCATAGGCTGTTCCTTGTTATTTTTAATCATTTATGTTTATATTCAAACTTAATAACAGTTGAGGTTAATTATCTGTTATTCTCCAGGTTTTAGTCTTTGCAGACATGGATGACTTTAATAATCTTCTTGATCCTCTTCAAAATGTTGCAAGATCTTTCAAGTCGAAGGTTGTTACTCTGGCCTACATTTGGGTTCTTTTAACCATTTTCTGCATGTTGGTTGTAGAATGTCTGGTCTAATACTTCCATTGCAATGCAGATAATGTTTATACATGTGGATATTAATGATGAGAACCTTGCAAAGCCCTTCCTGACATTGTTTGGTCTTGAAGAATCAAAAAATACGGTGGTTAGTTTACGATTTAACAACAATGATTTGCTCAGATAGTTTAATAGTATAGATAATTGTGGAAACTGATGCAATTCATTTCTTGCTGTGCCAAATAGGTAGCTGCATTTGGTAATGGAATGAGCTCAAAATATTTGTTGGAGTCAAAACCAACACAAAGCAGCATTGAAGTATTATCTTCTGTTTGTGTATAAATGATCCTCGAGTCATCACCTAATAAAGGAAATTAATTAATGTTAAAATGGCTTTCTGCAGGAGTTCTGCAATAATCTTGTGCAAGGTTCTCTGTCACCTTACTTCAAGTCACAGCCTATACCAGATAATGTAAGTACCATTTGATATTTCCCCCCGTTATTTTCCTACGCATCTAAGGTGTCTCTCCTATTTTAGTTTTAGACAATTAGAGAACAATTGTTGTGCGGTCAGTGTCATATGTGGCCCTTTAGCTCTTTCAAATTAAAGTGAGTCAATTATGTGTATAATATTTCAGATAACTTCCTAGAGATATAAAGCCAGCTATGTATTTTTAATAATAGAGCAGAAAAGTAGACCAATAAAACGTAGAAGTTCTTTGTTTTTGTCCTGAGACTTAACTTGAGGTTGTCTTCAATTAACACCATAGCATTGGAAATTGCAGACAGAAGCTAGTGTCCATGTTATTGTTGGGAAAACATTTGATGACGAAATTTTGAGCAGCAAGAAGGATGTGCTTCTGGAGGTTTGCAAAGTTTTATCCCTTCTATATTTCCTCTCTATGTCACATGTTAAAACTTCGTTAGTTTGTTTGAGAAAAAAAAAGGAGGGGGTTGGGGGTGGCAAATTCTGCCTCCACCTTTGAAGGTGTCATCATTTTCTGAAAGTCATGTTTAGTCACCATGACTGATGCTTTGAGAATTCATTTTTGTTCCATTTTGAATATGCAATGACGTGTGGTTTCCACATTCTGTCAAGATTTTAGAATATGTTGCTCTTTAACCATAGTAGTTAATTGCGCCACAATAGCATCGTGAGCCGCGCCATATGGGCGTTGCGGTGCCTTGCCGCAAGAAACCGCGCCGCGCTGTATCGGATATAACATTAGCTGGTCGATTAAATTAAAAATATTAGTGGGTCAGCTTTGAGATTTTTTTTATAAGAAAGATTGTCATATTGGCTATGCCTTGATATATCAAATTTGCTCTCATGATTTATGACTTTGTACAACAGGTATTCACACCTTGGTGTATCAACTGTGAGGCCACAAGCAAGCAAGTAGAGAAGTTGGCAAAGCACTACAAAGGATCAACTGATCTAATCTTTGCTAGGATAGATGCTTCAGCAAATGAACATCCTAAATTGCAAGTTAGTGTCATGAAAATTTTCGTTGTCTCAGTTTTCATTTATGGCAAAACACACTCGCACTCTGAATCTATTCTGAAAATTTAGGACCTGGGATTTCATTAAGGACTATTGGATTTTATATTAATCACTAATATGATCAAATTTTATGTTTACTGAAGATGGCTTTTACCTTTTGTTAATGTTTCAGGTGGATGACTATCCCACACTTTTACTTTACAGAGCAAATGACAAGACAAATCCGGTAATTACTTCTTGGGACCCTGATTTTGGTGTATAGAGTTTTTGTTTATATATATTGACCACCATACTATAACGAACCCTTATTTTATGCAGATCAAACTTTCTACAAAATCTAGTTTGAAAGAATTGGCTGCATCCATCAACAAACTTCTTAAAGTCAAGAATCAAGTCGTCAAAGATGAGTTATAGAACATACCGAAAAGTTTTGGGAGAAAAACAGACCCTCTAGAAAGAAAACATTATGGAAAAAAATAAATATATTTTTGTGTTTTACATTAGCATTTTAATTTATTTTTGCCTTTCCCTCCACTTAATGAACTAGAGAACATACTTCAAACTGTATATCGGGCAACATTTTTCTATTTAATTCTTATAGAAACCCCCCTCCAAAATACAAGCTTAAAGTTGTTATTGACATTGTCTAGTTATATCTAAGTCTTTATAAATTTTTTTTTCCGAAGTCTCTATTTGTAGATCAATTTATTTAACTCTGTAAGGTTGAGTGAATTCATGTGCGTGTATCCATAAACATGGATAAGCGAATTTCACTATTTCATTGCGTGCCAGTTCGCATATTGGTTTTAACAACGTTGTACCTCCTGATTAATCTGCAGTAGAAGCTATTATGTGAAATAAGAGGTGCTAATTGCTAGCATCAGCTTATTGTACTTGCAATTTTTATCTCATGAATGTGCTAAATTGTCTGTTACTGCATGTATCGTTTTCCACCAATCATTTTGCATCTGAAACAACGAAGATCTCCATACAAGTATCAAGCCTGGACTCCAGGATTACGTCGAAACTATAAGAGGGTGTTTGTTTGACAAACAATAAGTGCTGAATTTTCATTACATTATTTAAAGATCTTGACATAATTGTAAAAAAATTCTGACTCGGTTAAAAATATCTGAAAAATGTCAATTAAATAGTCCTTCACTTCTAAGTTGAATCTGAAACTTGAATTCTCATATTTTAGCTTGTATAAGTACAAAGGTTTTCAAACCCCATGTACTCATGCTTTGAAAGTTTTTGGATCGTTTTTGCTATGCCAACACTACCTGCAATAAAACCAAAAAAATGAGGAAATCTTAATCAAGTATTGTTAAACTCTTAAGCTTCCTGGAAAAAATAATTAGTCCTGCTAATGACACTTGCCTAGTGATATTGCGCTCACAAAAACTGTGCCGGCCAGAATGAAAATAATCAATGATGCTCTCCCTAATATGGCAATCAGCTTTCTCACCAAGTGTTGACCAACAAAGGCAGCAATAGTGGATACAGCTACGAAATAAAGAGCTGCAAGACAATCAGAAAGTGAGCATTTGAAGTGATTTAAAGAAAATATTTTGTTAGTTCCATTTCCATTCATCCATACTTACTATAAGGAATAGGAAACCGTTTTAGAAGGTAATATTCCACCACTGACATAGATGCAGAAAATGTCATGGCAAAAGTGGCTGTAGCACTTGATACCTATGAGGAAATTTATGAGGCACAAATTCAATTCAAGGGACCAACACAAAAATACAGTCAAGCACACTTTCTAGGCCTTATGTAGAAGGATGAAGGGTACCTGAGGAGGGATTCCTAGCTCCAGAAAGAGGGGCCCCAAAATGAAACCTCCACCAAGACCAAGCAAGCCACCAACCATGCCAGCGGCTATGCCACATGAAGAATATAGAATTAACTGGTGCACTCGCCAATGTGTTTGTTGATCTCCCTTTGATGCTATCACTCTCTTACCATTGTACAAAAGTATAGCCTGAAATGAAGTCACTCCTAATGCCACAGGGATCTAAAAACAAGCAAAACAAGAAAATGATCAATCTCATGGTTTTATAACATGAAAGTTGGGGAACAAATTCAACTCTTTAAGGTGCTAAACTCTTGATCATGTTGTAATGGAGAGGAATACATGCAAGATGATGAATATCTAGGAAGTGAAATAAGTATTCACTATATACCTGCAAGAGATTACATATCCAATATTCCACTGAACAAGTTTTTGCGTGATTCTGTTTCAAAACAAATGCACAATTTTATCATTATTCTATGTAGACATACAAGTACTAGGAAATTGGAAATTTATGGACTGAAATAGCTCTTCTGATACCAACTTTTGCAATCTCTAACGCAAGTATAATAAGCCAGACAGTGGAAAGAAGTCCAAGTACCCGCCAATGAATATTCTTAATAAGAGATCCCTGCATGGCAATGATAGGTGTCATTCCCACAAAGAATAGATTATGATTTATGATAAGTAGAAGCAGCTACTCTGTGATGTCTTACCTTTTCATTATATTTTTTGGCCACAGTCACAGTGTGATTGCTATTCATTGGGCCTCCCGGTAGAGGCTCATATGCTACCTCCTCAGTCCTTTCAGTTTCTAATTAGAGTGGAAATTAACATGGTAGTTTTGGAAACCACACCCTAGATTAACTATTAATCAAGAAAACACTACAAAGACAGAATAGAATTAATATTATTGATCCACTTACCATGTAATTGTGACTGTCTAGCAGATTCCTGGGATTATTTATAACACGAGATGGATTAAAAGGAAGTACTAAAATACAAATTTATAAGCAATTCAATATAAAAGACTTGTAAAAAATTAAGCACCTTCTTAATGATCGTTTCTTTTTTCCATGTCTCAACACCCTTAAAGGTTGCCTTGGTTGAAATTCCTGTTTTTATACACCCAGACTAGCTACATCAAAAGATTAATTTGGAGAGAAAAGAAAATAAGAAAAGACTAACTTTTTAAGCAATTCTTGCCTATGAAAATAATTAATAACAAAACTGTTATCATCCAATCAGCAAAAATCACATTGAAGGCAACACCAATACTGATTCCAAGCACCAGCACTGGTTGGAAAAGAAGTGCTAGTTCGTAATCGATCACTGGCATGTCAAGTGTTGGGTGTTTTTGCTTCAAATTGTAGAAAACAGTTGCTGCTGCTCCACCAGTTATCATACCTTTTATCAAAACAAGTGCAGAACTAGTTATAAATCATAAGTAGTGAGATTAACAACCTAGACAACCTTAATACTTATAACTAGTCATAAATCATAAGTAGTGAGCAAGAGCAAACATTGTTTTTAGCATGGGTTAATTGGATGTCCTTTAAAAGGACACACGTTTTAAGGACACAAGTAGTTGTGTCCTTTAAGTGATTTACATGAAGTCTGACCGGTCAGACTTTGTGTAAATCTGAAAAGTTTTTTTATTTTTACTTTAGACGTTAGTGATGTGACTGACTTGAGAAAGAAAAAAATAATAACTTTTCAGATTTACACAAATTCTAACTAAAAGTACATAAGTTTGTTTCCTTCTATAAAGGATGCTTCTTTTTCCCTTTTAGCACTATGGTAGTATTGTGACAGGCAGAACTATTTTGGGTTTTGCAGATATTCGGCAAAAAATATTATTGATATTCATCACTCATAATACACCTTTGAGCTGGGTGCATTGGCTATGATAATTTGTAAAGACCATTTTTCAATTTCTCTGTCTTTCAATGACCAAAAACAATTTCCTCTTTTTAGAGAAAATATTCCCACTTTAGTATTTAACAATATTTACTAAAATTCATTACACTCACCTGAAAAAGGGTATTCAAATATTATTGAGAAATTGTAAATAATCTGTACAAAGGAGTCTCTATTTATAGAGAATACTTGACCTGATTTTTGACCTAATGGGCTTGGCTCAATATAACAAATAAATGATTAAATAATAACTAAATAATTATTATTTACAACACTCCTCTCAAGCTCAGGAATAGATATTTATCATTCTCAGCTTGCTAGTAAGCTCTTGAAATCTATCTGAAAGAAGTCCCTTTGTCAATACATCAACTAATTGACGCCCGGTGGAAATGTATAGAGTGGTAATCAACCCGCTATCAAGTTTCTCTTTGATGAAATGACGGTCGACCTCAATATGTTTAGTTCGATCATATTGAACTGGATTATGAGCTATACAAATAGCGGACTTATTATCACATAGCAGCTTCATAGGTCCCTCACAATTTATTTTGAGATCATCAAGTACAATTTTTAGCCACAGTAACTTACAAATGCCTTGAGCCATAGTTCGAAATTCAGCTTCTGCACTTGATCTGGCAACCACATCTTGCTTCTTACTTCTCCATGTCACCAAGTTACCACAAAGAAACATACAATAACCAATGGTAGAACGACGGTCAGTTACAGATCCAGCATAATCAGCATCAGTGTAGACCTCTAAAGAGAGATTGCCATCATGCAAGAATAATAATCATTTACCAGGAGTAGCTTTAAGATACTGAAGAATTATCTCTACTGCCTGCATGTGTTTCTCCTTTGGATTGTGCAAAAACTGACTGACAACGCTAACAGCATAAGCTAGGTCTGGTCTAGTATGAGCAAGATATATCAATTTCCCAAGCCGTTGATATTGTCCTTTATCAACTAGAGGACTCTCCTCTTCATAGCCTATCTTGTGATTCTGATCAATAGGAGTATTAGAGGGTTTACACCTGAGCTTTCCTGCTTCTTTGAGACGATAAAGAACATATTTTCTTTGGCGGATAAAAATTCCTTTTTTTGAATGAGCTACCTCTATCCCTAGGAAATATTTCAGTTTCCCAAGGTCTTTAACTTCAAATTCAGAGGCTATTCATGTTTACAAGTTATGTGTCTCTACAAAATTATCACCAGTGATAATAATATCATCAACATATACAAGGAGCACAGTAAGTTTCCCATCTTGGGAGTGTTTAAAGAAAAGGGTGTGATCTCCTTGACTATTTTGTATCCTAAGGTCTTCATAACCTTAGTAAACCTTCCAAATCAGGCACGAGGTGACTGCTTCAATCCAATAAGGCCTTTTTTTAATCTACAAACTTTATTTTCTCCATTCACTGAATCAAAACCAAACGGGATCTCCTGTAGACTTCTTCTTCTAACTCACCATTGAGGAAGGCATTCTTCACATCAAATTGATTTATATCCCAATTGTAATGGGCAGCAAGAGATAACAAGATTCTCACCGTATTCATCTTTGCAACTGGAGAAAAGGTTTCTTCATAATCAATGCCATATGCCTGAGTGTGACCTTTGGCGACTTATCGAGCCTTATATCTCTCAAGAGTACCATCAGATTTGTACTTCAGTGCATAAACCCATCTGCATCCTACTGTTTTCTTTCCGTTGGGTCTATCAATAACTTCTCATGTTTTATTTTTCTACAATGCATTCATCTCTTCTTGCTTGGCTTGAGCCCAATTCCCATCTTTCAATGCTTCATGTACTGATTTTGGAATTGAAATAGAATCTAGTGCTGAAACAAAGCTTTTGTGCTACACAGAAAGAATACCAGAAGAAACAAAATGGGAGATAGGATATTGGGTACAAGAAGGAAAGGAAGAACAAGTTTTCTTGGGACAAGATCTTTTTCCAGTCATAGCCAAAGCACTAGTATCAGATGGCTTACCCAGAGAATCAAGGATGGTTCAGAGCCATTCCAACTCATCTTGACAAAATGCAGGTTGGGTCTCATTAGTTGCAGGAGCTATTTCAGAGGAAGTAAAATGCGCTTGACCACGCATCCTTGCCATCTTGTCTAAGACCGTTTGCTTTCCATAGAGGCGAAAGCATAGATCCTTGATATGACATGTACTTTTACAATAAGAACACCAGTGATCATCTTTCTTAGGTCTAGAAGATGCAAAATTAGAAAATTTTGTAAAGGAACTCCCTTGAGAAGAACCATCCTTTTTTTTTTGGAAATCATAGCAGACCCATCAGTGGGTTTAGAAGCAGCACCAACATGTGATGACAGCATGGCAGATTTATGAGAGTTCATCATAACTCCCCGACGAGTCTCCTCCCCCCGAACAGTATTGAAAATAGCAGAAAGGGATAGAAAAGTCTCTTTGGCAAGTATCTGAACCCGAATAGGATCATACTCAGAATTCAAACCAGCAAGAAAATAAAAAATATGCTCATTTTCCACCTCCTTGGCTAAAGCAGTAGCATCTGCAGTATATTGCATCTTCAAACTCAGAAATTGATCAAGTTCAGTCCACAACTCCTTCAAAGTACCATAGTAAGCAGTTACAGATAAAGAATCTTGTTTAGTAGAAAAATTTTATTGCGCAATTCATAACGCGCAGCCATATCCTATTTCAGAGAGAATTTATTATGGACCGGGACCACCATTTTTTAGGTGGTCCCTTAGTGTAAATGAGGGGTAAAATTGAGAAAGAGAAAAAATAGTAGGGGTAAAAAAGGAAAGAAAAAATTAGTGTTGTGAAAGGGAGCACCAAATCATTGGGTGGTCCTGGATCACAAAAAATATTTCCCCTGTTTCAAAGAGTAGGTTGAGCGGACAGTTTCCCAAATCTTCATAGCAGAAGATAAAAACATACAGTGACGACCCACTTCAGGAGTCATCGAATTCCACAACCAAGTCATGATAAGAGAATCCTCATTATCCCAGACAGCAAAACCAGGATCAGTGGCAGCAGGAGCAGGGCCATCAAGATGTGCAATCTTATTGCGACTATTGATGGTAGTACGAATAAGTTGAGACCACGACAAATAGTTTGATCCATCAAGTCGATTACTCTGATGTAGACTTGGAAGATCATTGTGACCAAGAGGGGTCACCACAGAAGAGTTTGCAGATGGGTTTGCAATAGCCGAATCAGAGTCGGAAGAAGTCATATTGCAAAAAATAGTTAAAAATAGTACCAAGAAGTCAAAAAACACACAAAGAATACCCAAATGTTGTCGGATCAAAGGGAAAATCACAGATCCAGGTAGAGGAAGAAGAGAAGATCAGTGCACTTTTGGCCGGAGCTGGAAACATGTAGCCACGCACCAGTGGAGGTGTCTACGAGTGGGCTTCACTCGTCGGGAGTATGACGACGCGTGAGAGCGCACGAGACGTCGGCCGAAGCTGGGCTTTTCACCGTGAGATCGTCCGGAGGTTGCGGTCCCGTCTGTGGCTGAGCGAAGTCCAAACGGTCATCGGAAAGTACTGTTCCAGTGATGAACAGTAGCGAGTTTGAGACGTTCTTGAGAGATCCAGCCGCTAATCGATTGTAAAACGTCCACAGACTGATAGATCAGAGAAAAAGGGTTTGAAAACATGTCCTCTCGGTCCAAAAAGGTCCCCCGGAAAATTTTCCGGAGGCGGCTGATGGCGGCAAGAGGCGAAAAAAGAAGCGATAATTGCGGAAGCAGAGCCCTCAAGATCGAGAGCTTTGATACTAACTTGAAAAAATGTATTCAAATATTATTGAAAAATTGTAAATAATCTGTACAAAGGAGTCTCTATTTATAGAAAATACTTGACCTAATTTTTGACGTAATGGGCTTGGCCTAATACAATAAAAAAGTGACTAAATAATAACTAAATAAATATTATTTACAACATACTCGTATAACCATGTTATTTAATATATAATGAATACTTCAAAAGTCACGATAAAATACTGTAAAAAATATAATTATTCTCGGACGTTGGTTTGATCCTAACAACAAGGTGCTGGGAGCCAGAGCAGATCTTCTCATGTCAATTTTTTATATAATTTTAGGATTTGGTATTTGTTATTTTAAATGACATAAGTTATATATCATTTTAGGAGAGAGATAGACACAATAAATGAAAAACATGGGGGAGAAAGTGGGTGATTTTTTTTTAATTTAAATTTTAAATCAAAAAATATTATTTATGTCTATCTCTCTTGAAATGACATAACTTTATGTCATTCAAAATTATAAATAATTTTCCCATAATTTTATAATGTGAAAAATCTCATCCATTCATTTAAAAATCAACTATTAACAATTAAAATAATAACTTCTATTTTTTATTTTATTTTACGATCTTCCATATTTGAGCTTAGTGGTTTGTTTTGCTATTTCTGGATTGTTTTCGTGTTAATACTTAATATGCTTACCGGTGTGTTATATATAAAAGGGAGAAATATTTCTGTAGTTACTGCATATAAATTATCTACATTTATTTTTAAAATGACGTCGTTTTGGTATTGAAATCTTAAAAAATTATAAATATAAAGAATATTATAACACTGAAATAAATTAAAATTACAAAAACACCATGATTTCCGCCTCAAAATGACGTCGTATTAGACTGCAGATAACTTATTTGCAGTAACCAGTGTTATTAAAACCGGACCGACCCGGCCGAGTCGACCCGGGAACCGGCAAACCGGTCATATAACCTGTCCGGTTGAAGCAACGGACCGGCCATGCATCAGAACCGGTGTGCCCGGTCCGCCCCGACCAGTTTTAATGAGAACCGATGACTCAGTCGGTTAACCGGTGACCCGGCCCGGTCCAAAAAAAATATTCCAATTATTTATTTATTTTTAAAAAAACAATAATGGACATAGTTGAATATTTTTTTGCTTATTGACTTACATAAGTTAGTACCTACAACATTAATAATATCTCAATTATGCAGTATCCAGAAAATTTTGATTTGATTTATAGTTAGAGATGTTATTTTCTGAACCTAAAGCTCTGTATTATGATCATTGTTTTTTTATCCTTTATTGGATAATAATATGTGATTTATTATTTTTTATATTAAAATATTTGAATTTTTTATATTTTTTTTAAATATTTGAGTATGTTTATAATTTTTTAATATAAATTATTAAATTGAATATAATTATCGGGTCATGCGGTTGAACCAGTAACCCAATGCCTCACCCGACCAATGACCGGCCAGTTTTAATAACATTGGCAATAACTATAGAAGAAACGAACTCTATATAAAATATGGGAAATACATATATCATATTGTAGAAAAATTATTCTATCATACTATACACACAACCAATGTAGACCCCACCATTTTTTTCTTTTCTTTTTATTTTAAAAGTGATAGGATC
Organism: Gastrolobium villosum; assembly: GCA_032173675.1. Taxonomy (NCBI): domain Eukaryota; kingdom Viridiplantae; phylum Streptophyta; class Magnoliopsida; order Fabales; family Fabaceae; genus Gastrolobium; species Gastrolobium villosum. The sequence continues at coordinate 58,297 of JAVKPL010014241.1, read as the reverse complement.
CACATTAATTATGTCTACAACATGACTCAACTAATTTCCTAGAACATGATATATCCATTTCCCATCAAATATATGTTAGGCTGTGAGTTACTGAGATCATTAAAGATTCTAATTAGACTTGTACTAATAAATTGATATTTTAACTACCATGCTGAAAATGGACCACGACAGCTCACAGGAATCATAACATCACGCGAAGCACGTTTTCTGCTTATAATATTTTTTTAATTTTTTTTTTTTCGGGTACATAAAGTTCTAAAAAATAAAACTATAATAAAAATTTAAATTGATGAACGGTCAATATTTTATATGAATAGAGAGATTAAATTTAGCCACAAAACTATGGGTTATATTTATCTCATTCAACATGAAATAAATCAAATTCCTACACACATCTCACCTCTGTTTTTTTTTTCAATTATTTTTGGGTTCCTCTTATAATTTTGTTTCATTAACATAAGATAACTAATTTCCATCAACATAAGAAAAATATTTCCCTAAAACTATAGCATGTTTCATTTTAGATGAAACGAAGTTGTTTTGATGGATAATTAGCGATTTTTTATATTCTCTCTCATTTACTATCTATTTATTCCTAATTTTATAGAGGGAAGAGAATACAAAAGAGGTAAAAGTATTTCTTCAGTCACTCGAGATAAAGTTATCTCCGGTGAGCTTAAAATAACATCGTTTTGGATTATAAGATTAAAAAATTATAATGATAAAGACTATTATAACCCTGTAATATATTAGAATTACAAAAATATCTTGATTTCCGTCCCAAAACGACGTCGTTTTGGGCTTACTGGAGATAACTTTATCTCCATTGACTGGAGAAATCATTTACCCTAAATATCAAATATATATCACGGGAGAAATCATTTATATATATATATATATATATATATCATATATATTTATCTAAAATAATACAAAGTTTTACCATTTAAAATGATAAATATTTTTATGGAAAAATAGAAAGAATTATTTTTTATTTTTTATTTTTGGAAAACAAATAGAAAGAATTATTAGTATAATTGTAATGGACCACTTTAAAGTTTATAAAAAATTAATTATGAATTGGCTTAAAGTAGAATTTGTATGAACATTTTCCAGTGGAGAAATTTGAGGGAATGGTTATGTATGACATTTTAAACTTGGAGAGAGAGAGAGATTTGTAATGCTTACATTTGGAGATTGCAGTGGCTGATTTTGCATCAAATCCAATAATCAGGGAAAGCATAGGCACGAATATGCCACCCCCACCGACACCACCCACAGTCCCAAATGCAGATCCTAGGAATCCAATTATCGTCCCCACTACTATTCTCCACCCAAATTTCATATCCTGCAAATTATCCCTTGTCAGACTCATATTAGAAAAATCTTCGATACAACCAATGCACGGTAGTTCATTTATGTTAAAATATAGAATAAAGTCTACTAACTAAAAATACGATGTTATTTTAGTTCCTTATAAAGAAAATTAATCGGGTAGTCTCTATAAAATTTAAAGTGGATCCATTTTAGTTCTTTTGAAGGATTAATGTGGGTTTTTTTTGAATTTGTGATACGGATCACGATTTCAACTAAATGGATCCCTTTAAATTTCTGAGAGATCTCGGGACTAATTTTTTTTAAGGGAATAAATTGAGGATATTATTTTTTATTATTCTAAAATATATTAGCAGATCCTCTGTAAATTCCTAGAATTCCAAGATCTGCCTACCCAACCCAGGATAAATGAATTACTGGTACTCAGTGAAGTTTTGTTCAGCATTAACCTTCGTCCCAATACAAATTTTGTCAATTCCACATAACCACGAATCTATATGCATAGGCGCATAGCATATTTCTCAACAAAATTGACAATATAAATAAACAAAAAAATGAAAAGAAAGAAAGAGAGAAGTTTTGATGAAAATCATAATAATAGATAGTGCTATTTGAAACACACTTACTGGCCAAGTACGTTTGTATCCCGACCCAGATGAGTTCCATAAGAAGTTCATCACTTTAACAAGATAATTAGCTTCTGCCTCTATTGTCTCTACGGTCGTGAGAGTAATTTTGTTTTGGTTTACGTTTTGATGAGCAGAAACAAAGGCTGAAATAAGAACAAGAAGAACACTTATAACTATCAAACCCATTCCAACTAATCTCATGTCCCACCGTTTTGATCCATTCACAGCCATCACGCAAATCTGTTACCAGTTTGTGTTTTTTTTTCCCTATATATGCAAATAGCCAACCCCAATAATAGGGATAATGAAAATTTGTGCTAGAAACTTGAATAAAACCAGACCCTATATGATCATAGGTTTTACTTTAAGGACTAAAAGAATGAGGTTGAACTCTGAGTAGTAATATAGTGGAAGCAAACTGGCAGGTTCTCACTCCTTACTGTGCTATTCATTACTCTCTTCCTCTTTCTTATATCACACTCTGGCTCCCTTTTTCGTTGCTACCTTTTCCTTCCTATCGGTTATAACTTATAACTATTTTCCAAATAAGGCTTAGCACATGCAATGTCCTATTTAAAGTAGTGGCATAGGGAAATATACAAGCAGTGTTATAATTCCGACCCTATTGGGTTATTTGGTCACTGGTCGGATCGGTTGATTTGGATATATATATAGATATACAAAAAAAATATAAATGTGAACATATAAATTCAATTATATTTTCCATATCTACAATGAATTAAACAAGTTTAAAAAAATAAAATATAAAAATAAATCAAAATGCATGCTATTACTATATCAATTTAAATTGCAACTCAGAATCCCCGTAAACATACCTCTCGATGACATTGAACTCATATTTTTCAAATTCGACTACTTTAAAATAACATATGTCGCATTTTGTTAATTTATTATTTCGTAAATTGTTTCAGTATTGGAAACTAAAATTTGAGGTAATTGTAGAAGACTATAGTAGCAAATAAAATTACAAAAAAATTTTAAATTGAGTTCTATATTTTTTTTCCAAAGGAAAAACATCTATCCTTTTAAAGTATATAAGTTTATATCATTTTAACAATTTTTTTCAACGGTTATAATCTATTTTTTAATGGGCCAAATTTATAATTAATTAATAATTTTGATCCAATAAATTATAACCGTTGATGAACAGAGATCAACGGTTAAGATCTAAAACGATATAAGCTTATATCCTTTAAAATGATAGATATTATTCCTTTTTTCTAATAAGATGAAAGAATTTTTTTTTATTTTTTAATTTTTTTAAATGCGACCCGACCGGGTCAACGAGTCACCGATTCTTTTGACCGGGTCTTGACCAAATTTGACCAAGTCAATGCATGACCGATCCAATGCTTAACCCGATCGATGACCAAGTCACCAGGTCGAGCCGGGCTTTACAACAGTAGATACAAGTGAAACCTTCACAAATATGTTCGAAAAAGTGTTTGGTTATTTTTGTATGGATTCCTTATTTCCACATACGTTTATCATAAAGGAAAAAGAAAAAGAAAATGTACTGTCAGCAACTATTTGATTGGATTAGCTAAGAGTGGGGAGGTGAACCATAAAAAAGGGGTTAAAATGATTTTCAAGAACTGAAAATAAAAGTATTTGGGAGAGGTTATATTTATAATCTCTTTTATCTTATATCCTCTTATAATTATTTTTATTATAATCAAATTATCGATTATAAAATAACATTTAATTTTGATTTAATGACAATAAAAACAATACCAAATGATGCGATAGTAAGAGAAATGAGAGTGTAAATATATAATTTTTTATATATGCAAAGTCGGTGTTTTTTTTTTTACTCTTTGTGGTGTAATTTGATTGTTTTTAGTATTTGGTACAACTTTAAGTTTTGAATGATGTTATTTGTACAAATTCGTGACTCTAGTCAAAGACTTCATAATTATTATTTTTTTTGGAAAACTTCAAAAAATTTCCTATAATTTTTTTTAATTATCACTTACCCCTCTCACAAATTTTTTGAATCATTTATATCCTTATTTAAATTTTTTAAACTTACCCCCAAGTAAGGAGGTAAATGATAAAAAAACTTTAAGTCAGGAGGGTAATGCAAATTCAAAATTTTGGCAAGGGGGTAAATTATTATAAAAAAAAAGTTACGGGTTTTTTTTTTTTTTTGAAGTTTTCTCTTTTTTTTATTAAATACTAATAGGCTGATTTTTTTTTAATATGACTTGAATGAAATCGTATAAATGAAACACGATTTTGAAAAATTTATTTGTATATTTTATGATAAGATTCGTAGATGAAGACCATGACTAGCATTAAGCCATTAACATTGTATCCCGTCTATTACTCTTTGAATAATAATTTAAGCCATTATACTAGGAATTTATGCAATTTGTGATGTATACCCACAACTTCCACTTTGATTCAAGCCACATGTTACTTGTGCAATTCAAGTTATATAATCATGATTTTCATTTTAAACGTGAAATTATTTTATAAAGATTTTATGATTATGGCCCAGCTTTAGTATAAGTTGTGGTCTTCATCGACGATTTCTGTTATGTAATATTAAAAAAAAAAAATCACTAAATTGTGTCTCATGTATTATTTTATACTAATATTAAAAAATAAAGTTGTCTACAAGTTATGATTGGTGTCGATACATTTTAAAAAATAAATATTTAAAAAAAATCCATATTATAAATTATATTATTTTAAGAATTAGATTTGAAGTTGCACCAAATTAAAAAAAAAAAAAAATTCAAAGCTACACCGCACGGGTAAAAGAATTACAACTTCTCATTATTTTGTTACATCAAATAAGTATAAATTATACAGTGACTTTTAACTTTATTTTTTAAAGGGAAAAAATTCCTTTCCGCTTAAATTACTAGTCAAATTTTTTAATTTTATTTTCAATATACTTTACCGAGAATACCCATATATAATGCAAAATGTTTCAAATAATTTAAACTGTCAGATTGAGGGGTGTAATGCAACTAGAATGAATACAACAGTATTGTTTGGTACCAATACTTTTATTAAAAAAACTATTATGAATATATAATAATTAGTTATCATTAAAAAATAAAATTAAAAAATAAATATATAATAGGGATAGGTTATTCTACCGATCATTTTTTTTTTTACTTACCTTTGCCTATCACCCTCTAACATCGTTAGATCATAATCTCAAAAAAGAGAAAAAGATAAATATTAATTAAAATTCTGATCTAATAATATTTTAAAATAATAATAAAAAATAATAAATAAAATAAGATATCCATATATAATAACAACAGAAAAGATCAATGATGTTCGATGATCATATCCACTCCCTTATCACTTCAACCACACATGATAAGTGCGTATTCAATAATGTTGACTAAAGTGGAAATAATGATTACAGCTGTATGATCGATACCGCACATGCATGTACAACAGTACAAGCAGGTAACACGAGTGTGTATTTCTTAAAAATTGAGTTTCTTTCTTTTTTAATAAATTTTCATATAAAATTCATCTTTGATTTTTTATTTCCATTTCTGGAAGGGCTCTTATTGATTTGACGAGACAATTTAAGTTAGGAAATCATTTACATGGTGACCATTTGTAAGACATCGTGCCATAATTCTCACGTTAAGTGATTAATATGAAACCAGGATAATATGTATAGGTATTGGGAAAAATATTTTTGAAGATAATGCAGATAAATTATCTGCATTTATTCTCAAAATGATGTTATTTTGGTATTGAAATCTTAAAAAATTATAAATATAAAGATTATTATAACTCTGAAATAATTTAAAATTATAAAAACACTATGATTTCGGTCTCAAAACAACGTCATATTAAATTTATTACATATAAGTTATCTGCAGTAACCGCAGAAAAAACAATCCCAATATGATATTATAAGGTAAACAGTAAACTGTTTATATGGCTCAATGTCGCAACTTAGATGGAAACGATGCTAGGTTATGTTTTTAATATAGATTTAATTAATTTTTAAAATACAAAGTCTGTGTCTAACTTATTTCTTCATAGATTTTTTCTTTTTTTTTTTAGGTTTGACATGACTATATTAAAAATCTAACCTCAAAGGTCTATTTTACTTTAAAGACATTAAACGAGTCATCAAAATTACTTTAAGATAATTCAATAGTTTGATAAATTAGACATTTCAAATATGCTAGATTAGGTACCTCCATCTAAAATGATATTGTTACGAGATATGATCAATATGCAGTAAGAATAAAAAATATTATTTTATTTTTAATCGTCGAGTCACTTGTATTCAGTGACTTATACAATTAATAAATTAAAATAATTAAATACAAATGAAATTAATAACTAATATTCAAAATATAATTTATAATGGTGTAAAATAATATGTCCATATATATAACATATATTTAAATAAGGTGACCCACAATAAAAAAAAAACTTTTAACAAGGACTTGATTCACAATCAAACTTTTAAATAAGCTTGATTGACATATATAATTGGGGGAAAATGTATATCATTTTAACGGATATAAAATTGTATAATTTTAAGTGAAAGAAAAAGATAGATTATGGAAGAGAAAGAGTGGAAAATAAAAAATAAAGATGTGAATCTCACCTCTTTAGGAGAGTGAAATGACATAAATTATATATTTTTTAAGGGTTTTCTTTTTCTACAGTCAATATAAATAATTTATCTACAGTGAGCTCAAAATGACATCGTTTTGAGGCGGAAATCAATGTATTTTTATAATTATAATTTATTTCAGGGTTATATTAGTTTTTTCATTATAATTTTTTAATTTTTCAACGTAAAACGACGTCATTTTGGGAGTGAATGTGGATAACTTGTATACATTCATTTTAGATTCATTAAAGCCATTTTTTAAATGACAATTCCATGAAAAGGCATAGCATAGCAATTTAATGAGGAAAAGGCATTCCATCTACATATGACAAGACAACTATAAATGTAGGAGGATGGGTCCATTCCTAATTAAAGATGATAGTAGAATAAAAAAGGGGTTTTATTTATTTTATGTGATATAAGATAAAAAAAATTCCTACTCTCCAATGTTCTTTTTTAAAAAATAAAATAAAAATGAAGGGTTTTCATTTCTTCCTTTAACATAATACAATAAATTTTCTTACACACATAATATTTTGTGGGGCCCACACATTTTAAAACAAAAGAAAAAAAAAAAATATGGCACGCAAAACGAATCTCTATAACATTACACAATCACTTTTCCTACAACATAATAAACATAAAACCTAAAAATGAATCTCATGATTTGTTTTATGTGTAGAAAATAAGGGTTTTCTTATATAACATAAGAGAAATAAAGACCATAAACAAATTTTCTTCTTGCGCCATATTCGTTCCCTTAATACTCACCAAACAAAGTTTTTGTGTCTATTAATTGCAAGAAGTATTTTGAATATTTTAGGAATATATTTTTTTTAACATTTAATATATACCACTTTAATTATATAAGATGTCTTTATCTTTTACTTTAAGGGTGTGTTTGGTCGGAGGATTATGATGAGATAGATAGGCAAATTACAAGTGGGATTGAGAGGTGTCCATGTTTGGTTGAACAACTTCCTAATTTGCCTACCTAAATCGTTATGCTAGGCAACGGCGGAGTCAGGATTGGAGAGGAGGGGGCGAAAATTAATTTTTTATCTTGCATGACACAACTATTTATTTTACCTATTGACCTCACAGGAACTAATTTAGGTAATTTTTTACCAAAATATTAACATTTAACAACATTTGAAAGACTAAAAAATATACTAGTGGTCAGGTCCAAAAGACATAAAAAATAGTTTAAAGCAATAATTAAAAAAGAGTGTATTAACTAAAACAATGCTTTTAATTATATTTTTTTAAAAAAAATAAAGTAAGAGACTGCAACCAAGTTGCCCAAAAAGTGAATCTTTTAAGTTAGAGCAAACTCATTTTCTCTATATGAAATCACTACACAAAGAGAAACACAACCATGCAAATGAAAAGAGAGCAAAAGGGTGACAAAAGGCCAAAGCTTTCATTAACCAAAACATAGCATATGAAAATAAAAAAGAAAATGCAGAAAAGGTTACACATAACACATACACATTAGGTGAAGTGGAGGTAGATTTCAGCTTAAATCTCAAATCAGAACTTCCAAAAGAAGCACATTTAACAGTAACAACGATACTATGTTTGTCCTTCAACTGCATTAATTTATTTTTTTTGAGGGGGGCGGCCGCCCACCCTAGCCTCCCCATGTCTCCGCCCCTGATGCTAGGTGACTCATTTGCATGTCTGTTTGGATCGAAAATGCTGGCCAAATATTCTCACTTTAGACATGGTATTACCCCTTATCCACCTAAATTGTCACATTGTGTAATAAATGGATGATGATCCTACCCTCTAAAGAGCGCGCATCAAAACCAAATTAATGGAAGAAATATTTGTTACCAAACAAAAGAAGTAGCAGCAGCAGCAAAACCAGATTAATGGAAGTTGTATTCGTTACCAAACCAACTTCTCACTTCACAACAAAACTCTCTTCCAATCCCAAACACCCATTTCCTTCCCACCAACAATCTTTTCCAATTCTCCGCAAAACCACCCACTTCCACTTCGTCTCCGCCGCACTCCAAAGCCAGCATCAAAACCGAACACCCAAAGAAACCGCCGAAGATGAGTCCTACGGCGAAGTCAAGGGAATAATCGGCAGCAGAGCCCTCGACGACGCACTGCAGCAAAAGGGTAGCATGCCTGATTCAGAATATTTTGAAAATAGGGTTATTTTCGTAATAGCAATCTTTTTTCCCATCTATATTTTACCTACATCCAAACATATATTTTATAAATGTTACCTAATATGCCCGGTAAAATATTTTTAAACCAAACAACTTTTAATTTTAAAAAAAAAATCAAACAACTTTTTTTACATTTTCCTACCAAACTCACTTTTCAACCATTTCCTTATGTATATCATTTCTCTATTATTCATAAAATTTCTCCTCAACCAAATGTCCAATGCGTATATTTTTATGAATATTTTAATAAGTAATATACATTTAACTATATAAAGTAAGATATTTTTTATTTAAAAAAATTAAAAACCTCTTTTAAGTTGACAACCTAAAAAGCACCGGCACGTGTTTTTTAAAAAAATTTACGGGTCGGCGATCAACATTTTGGGACACACGATTATTGTTCCGACACTTGTTTTCGACACACGATCAACTTTTTTCGACACGCGGTCAATGCTTCGACATGCATCCGACACATTTTTTTGGTAGGTCTAAATTTTATTTTATTAACTAAAAATAAAAAAATAATTTATAAGTCAATTTTTTTTGTTATGAATTTTGACATAAAAAATTATTTTTTCATTATATTTATTTTATGAAATTTGAATATTTAATTGATTATATAGCTTATTATGGAATGTAATATATATTAAATATAAATAATTTAATATCAAAATATTTTCTAACATATCGAAATATGATATTTTTTAAAATTAATGTGTTGACATATCGTGTCATGTCTCGTGTTCCATGTCAGTATTAGTGCAATATACTTGACAAAAACTTTATTTATATTTTTGATTTATTTATTATTATTTAATTACATGGACTAAAAAGGCATAACAAAAAGGAATAGAATTTTTATGCTTCTTAGTCGTTTACAGTTAGACGTTCTTTGATTAATTTATTTTGAAAAAATATGTAATTTATTTAGTGTTTTAAATAATTATTTCTTGAGAATAATTTCAACAACTCAGCAGACACTGACAGAACAAGCGTCGTCGTGGATTCCGTAATGACTGGACTGAAGTTTAGTGATGGTACGTTTGGGTTGAGTTGGGTTCAAATTTGTGTGTTTGCAAATTATTTCAATCTCCTTAATGGCGAGGGAAGTGTGTATATAGTATGTGGTGTGTGTTGTACTCCTTTTCATGTATATAAAAAAAATTTATTTCAATCCAATAGACACCTTTCATATCAGGGCGTGATTGTTTCCTACAACTTTTTTGCATGGGTTGTATTTCACCACTCTTTTTTTTCTCTCCTTTTACTTGTGTGTCTCACTTATATTTTTTTTTTATAATATAAGATAACTTTTTTTACAATATAAGAAAAATATATCCCTTATTTTAAATTGCAAACCCATAAATTTTGATACTTTTATGTTGAAACCGACAAAGTTCAACCAGTGTGCTATTGACACTTAAAATTCCTTTATTTTATTTAAGTGAGGGCAGGACAAAGATGGTCCATGGTCCCCTCATCAACTTCTAAATTAAAGTGGTCCATCTAAATATAACACAATTTTAATATGATCTTTTAATATATATATATATATATATATATATATATATATATATATATATATATATATTTATTTATTTGTGTGGACCACCTCGTGATGAAATCGTGTCTGAAGAAACACTTGGTCTTTTCTTCCCATGCGTGGAGCAAGCTTTGGAAAAACAAAAGTAAAAAGGTGAGTTAGTTAAAAGAAGAAGAAAAAAAAACTTTCCTTTTTTTAACTTCGTATCTGTTACCTGAACTGGATCATTATGAGACGTAAAGTAAATGTTGAGTCTCACCAACTACTCCAACATTCACTGTGAGGCGCAAGTAAGTAACTTTAAAGTTGCTATAATTAACAAATACACGAAGTCCACGCTTCACACATAAGCACCAATCTTTCTGCTACGATTTATTAAAATTAAATTTTCGTGGCCACTGTCACGTGCATGTTGTCGGGCGTCAAAGCTGAATCATTGATTCACTGACAGTTACCAATCATTTATTCATTTTTAATTATGACTTTTTTAAATTCTTTATTTCAATAATAATTAAAAATAGTGGAGGGATATTCTTATTATCAAAATCTTCTACTACCATCTCACTACCTATCTAATCACCATTGGATCAATTTTTTCACTTTTTTCAAAAACTTTTTAACATTCTCTCTCTTTGATTCAATGGTGATTAGATAGGTAGTAAGGTAGTAGTAGAAAATTTTAGTAGTTAGAATATCCTTCCTCTTAAAAATATATAATCATATAAAATATCTATTTTTTAAAGAGGGAGGATATTCTTATTACCAAAATTTTCCACTACCAACTTACTACCAATCTAATCATCATTGGATCGAAGAGAGATAATGTTAAAAAGTTTTTGAAGAGAAAGAAAAAGTTGTTCCAATGGTGATTAGATAAGTAGTAAGTTGGTAGTGGAAAACTTTGGTAGTAAAAATATCTCTCATCTTTTTTAAATTATAAATTAAGATAATTGATGAAGAGTAAGAGATTTCCTATCAACTAAACACAATAAATGAATCCGGGGTATTTGGCTCGATTAACGAAGTCTTAAGTTTATATGTCTAAAATTGATTGTTTGAATTAGTTTGAGCTTGAATAAAAGCTCGTTTAATAAAAATGACTAAAACCCCAATTCAAAAGTTCGGCTTAGAACCTAGTATGTTAATTTTTGGGGAAAAGTGTTTATCCTTTTTAAATGTCACAACTTATATCATTTCACTCTCACAAAGAGGTGGGACCCACACTTTTATTTTTTGTCAACTCTCTCTCCTCCTTTATCTATTTTTTTCTCTCTCTTAAAATGACACAATTTTACATCTTTTAAAATGACACACATTTTACGTTAATTTTTATTTTATATTTTTTATACTACTTCTTGTAATAGTTCTCTCCTCAATCCGTTTCATCCTGTTTTATTGGTTAAACAGACTTTCTGAATGATTTTGTTCTATATTATGCTATTTGGCTATACATTGAATTAATGAATATTTATGAAATTACTAGTGTTGTTGATTGTATATTTTTTTTTGGATAAATTTTTGTTTTCTTATTTTTTTAAACGCCTAACAGGCTAAATCAAGCTTTTATTTTTTATAAATAAATCAAGTCACATACCGATAATTATATTCTTAACGGTTAACATGTTTGGTCAGACTGAAACATTTACATAAAAACTTAGACTTTTAAGATTAAAGTTCAACTCGACTCGATTTGTTAACACACCTAAACACAAGCAACTATGTATAATTCTCTGACCTAATCCGATCTTATGGCGAATGTGAGCAGCAACAAATGGCTTTATTTTTCAAACAAGACAAATTCTTTTGTCTTTATAATCTTCCCTTTTTATTAAATAATATTTATTTTTATTTAGTTTTTTTATTTTTCTAACAAGTACCTTAACAACCTTTACAAGTCATTTTCAAGGCTCCATTAGTGAAATTGGAAGTAACCGATCTAATCAGGGGTTGGGAATACCCAAGTTCCAATTTCTTTTCAAAACTGGATTGCCAACTTTGAGGGGCTTAATTTTGCATTTTTAGACAATATCAAATATTACAAGGGTTTCATTAACAGCTGACCTTATAATACTATTTGAGAAATAAACAAAAAATATTAATTTTTTAAATAAAATATTTTATATCATGTTATATAAAAAAATATATTTTATATCGGAAACATTAAAACCATTACGCTAGAGGCTCAACTTCGACGATCGCTTGAGATAGGATATTGGGCGGTAATGTAGACTACTCTTTCGTGGACTCTGGGCTTAGCGATAAGAGCATCTATGGTGTATTGGATGTACAGAAATTTAGTCTATTATATTATATCTTACCCGTAAGAAACGTTAATTCTACAAAATAATATTTGGAAAAAAGTGGGACACCATTTGATATTAAATAAATTTTTTAATATGTATAATATAATTTATATTTAATATATATAGTTCATAATAAACCATTTAATCAATCAGATATTTAAATTTTATAACATAAATATAAATATAAATAATTTTTCGCAATTTGTTAATTTTTCATGTCAAATTTCATAACCAAAAAAATTAATTTTTATAACTTTATTTTTTAAATTTTTAAATTTTTTCTTTATAAAAAAAATTAAAAAAAAAACGTGGTTCTGAACCACTTGACCCGGTCCTAAAAAGTTGAACCACGTTCAAACCAAATCGAACCACTTCCTCAAATATTGACCACGTTTTGGACCGATCCGAACGTGTCGAACCGAACCATTTAAACCAATTCGGTTCGGTTTTTCAAAAAATCCTGTTCGATTCGACCCATGCACATCCCTAGTAAGAGATAATGTAAAGTATAAAAATTATTTTATTTTTGTTTATGGGGAACAATACACGCTGATGTGATGCACTCTTAACGCAATATACCTATACCCATGTTACAATAGATTTTTCCCTTTTGGAGCATATGGTCTTTCCATGGGAAATATTTTATATACTCTAGGATCACCTAATGATTTGGTGCTCCCTCTCATAATACTAATTTTTTCTTTATCTTTTTATGCCTGTTATTTTTTCTCTTTTTCAATTTTACACCTCATTTACATTAAGAGATTACCTAAAAAATTATGATCCCGATTCATAATAAATCCTCTCCGTTCCATGGGCTCTTATTAAGCAGAAAATTCTCAGTAGCCTGACACCTAAGAGCAACTAAAATAGTGGCAACATGTGTGAAAATAAGTAGATATATACTAACAGGCCCCAAGTCCATAGTACGTGTCTTATTCGGAAGACTCTTAACGCTCACGAATAAGGAACAAATTTTATTTACCGAGTGACACCTTTATCCCATCCCACTGACCCTTTAAAGAAAAGAATAAAAATAAATCATAGGCTTTCCATGAATGAAATAAGGGAAAAATATTTGTCCTTTTGAATTACACAAGTTGTATAATTTTATTCTCACAAAGTGGTGAGACTCACACCTTTATTTATTTTTTTGTTCACTCTCTTTTCCCAATCATTTATTTCTTTCTCTCACTCAAAATGACACAACTTTACGTACTTTAAAATGACACAGAAATACTTATTCTCACCACAATTCATAACGAACTCCCTTGGAAACGGGCATTGAAAATATAATCATTTTATATATAAAAAAAAGGCCTGAGTTACAAATATATTGACTCAATACAATTAAGTTATAAATTCAAATTTCAGTAACATCATTGTAAGAGAGCAAAAAAAAAAAAAAGATGAAGTGTTCCCAAGTATAGTGAAAGATTTTTATAGCCAGCAAAGGAGGGATATCTTGCACCGTTTTGGCATCTACTGACTACTGTATTTGAAGATCATACGGAAGCCCATGAAGATCATAACTCAACTTACATTGATACCCCCGATAAAATTCCTGGGACTCATCCTTGTCACTATTTACTCAAAATGTTACATATACTGCTATTACTATGTATTAATTATTACATGTTGCAGATTACCAAAAAAAATAAATTAATTACATGTTGCCTTCTCCATATTCCACCAATACGTTACACAGTAAACCGACCCTGATTCAAAACCCAGCATACTGATTATTCCCCTCCTTTACCGAGGCATCATAGGATATACAAGCAACTTACTGGAATTGAACTTGCAGTAATTCTTCCACTCCATACTACACACTGCTTCCTCATTTCGAAAGTTTATTCAAAATATATATTACTTGTGCAATTCTTCACGATACAAAGAGCAATTCACGGCATATCATCTTCTTCCCACAAACATCAAGTCATAATTTAAGATCAAGAATCCATAACACAAACCACTTGTCCAGGATTTTTAACTTCATTCAAAAGGTCACAAAGGATTATACATCAAATCATTTTTAATTACACTTGTACTAACTACATTAACATGTACCAAGTAGATTGTATCTAGTATCTTGCGTAAACTACATATATCCAAAAAGTTAAGTGATTGCAATTAAACTCTCATGGTTACTAACTATGCCTATAACAATCCCTCTCAAAGCACAATATCTAATAGCTAATAAATTTAAACATCTTGCCCTAAGGGCTTAAGTAGAACCGAATGTCATGGATGAACCGGACATAACCCTTATCCAGGAGGGGAAGACTGGTGCTAAATCCATATAAATTCAACCCCAATTATGATGGTCACAGTCTGCATCCTGTTTGTGCTGGAAATCAGAAACCATTAGATAAATTGTGAGCTCGACACTCAATAGGAATTCATTCCATCAATTTTGCAATTTGATTTGTTCAACAATGGTTCCAGCAGTGGTTATATACGGAAAACACCATGGTTTTACAATTTTTTAACAAAATAGATTGGAAATACTATAAGTGATCAAAATAGTGGTCAAATTGTTGCTCAAGCATCACTGTACAAAGTATGCTCAAAAGTCTCCACCGAGGCACACACAATTTAATTCCACCACACTGCCAGCCCACCATTTTCCATCACTAGTTGGTTCCCACAAAGAATCATAGAGTAGGGTTTTCACCTTCTTCCTTCCAACAACAACAATTCAAGTGGCATCAAACAAAAATAATATGCCAGCTATGCGTGTGCGTGTGTGTGCAACTATAAGAAATCTGAGGACCTCATTAAAGGACTTGTTCTGTCCTCAAGACAGAGATGTCCAGTCCGATAGACTGACGTGTTTCTTTTGGATCTATCTCTCCAAGGTATCAAGGAGATACACAATACTATTGTACACAAAATACTATAACGGCGTTAGCCAAAGGGGAGTGTGTGCACAGTGACAGTGTAATAGTATGAGAAAGAGCGTGTCTTTACCTTTGGATTTTATCTGTACTTATAGAGGTTGTGAATGGGGTGAGTGCTCAGATATAAGCCATTATCATTTGATGTGATAACCGTTACTGTTTGGTAGGATAACTGTTACCATGTGGTAACGTATCCCGAGTTAAATGTCCTTGATGGACATCCTTTATCCTATTCTGCCTCGGCTTCTGGGTTGCCCCTTGTTGGGCCGGTCATCTTGATGGGTCTCTCATATGGGTCCATAACAAGACTATTATTTGAAACATTCTATCTAAACACAACAAGGAATATCTGGCACCACATAAACACAATACTATTTAAAGCAATACTTAAACTTGGAACTTGCATGACATAAGCAAAACACAACTCGGAATTCTCATTATATATTTCCTGATGGAATACAGCGGGGAGAAACATTTGTTACAAATATTATAAGATATGTGTAAATAGAAAAGTAAACAGGAGGACATCTAACCCACTAGTGAGATACAAGATAGCGAATTTCTAAGTTGTCCTATGTTTTTCATTGTTGAAATAGCTAATACATCACCTATTTGAAGGACGTTGTAGTTTGGCACCAAACAAGCAAGTCAAGCTAGTATGAAGAACTCTAGTCAACATTCACAGCCTGTGGACCTCTGCTGCCGTCCACCACCACCAACATCAATTGTGTCAGGCATGTATCTGTCATAATCAACAACCACCAATCAAAGGAAATATCCAGCAATTAAAGATAGTGCTCCTAGGATCCTCCTTAAAAAGAATGACTTGAAACTAGCTATTGTTTCAATTGAAATAACAAGTTATTCGTTCTTTCCCAATGTTCTTAATAACACTGATCATTCATCACAGTTCACTAGTAGTCTAGTACGATAGTGGTCAAACCGGTGATAATTAAATATGTTTTAATATTATATAATATACTAACTAACATAAAATCATAAGAAAACAAGTTAGATAAAATTTCAAATTAGCATAAAAGGACCATATTATATGTCCTGCAACATAAAAAAACAACAACAATAAGTGGCTAATTAATAACAATTCATATATGGGTCTTTATTTGGTTCAAACAATATTTTTGGTTGATTTAAAAAAAAAAAAAAGTTTCAAACCGGTTCTCCATCACCAATTCTGATCATATGGTTTTCTGGGTTAAACTAGCCAATCTGGTCTAGCTTTTTCATTATTTTTTTCCTAGTGGTTTAATGAAAAACAATAAATTCAAAGAAGGGAATTGAAACCACTACAGCCTAAAATAAGATTGATCTTTTTTTCTCCTCCTTGTCCTTCTTAATATCTGATATCCTAAAGAGCAAAGGGAATATCCCGGTGTACAAGGCTTCCTGACTTGCAAGGATATGAGTG
Source organism: Gastrolobium villosum (assembly GCA_032173675.1). Taxonomy (NCBI): domain Eukaryota; kingdom Viridiplantae; phylum Streptophyta; class Magnoliopsida; order Fabales; family Fabaceae; genus Gastrolobium; species Gastrolobium villosum. The sequence continues at coordinate 41,336 of JAVKPL010014241.1, read as the reverse complement.
AGAATCGATTGTACAAAGTTTTACCCTAGTATTTTTGCAAATAGGCTATTTCTCATACTCAAACTCGTGACCTTCTAATTATAAAGAGCAACCTTACCGTGGCTCTAAGGCTCACTTTCTTAAATTCTGATATCCTACCATAAAAATATTTATAATGATCCACAGTTAACAATATGCATTAAAAAAACTAGAATTCGGGAAAACTCACAATTCTTCTTCGGGTTCATTCTTGAGTGCATTTTTGGTTATACACTGGAAAGCAGCTTCAACATTAAATCCTTCTTTTGCAGAGGTCTCAAAGTATGGTATGTTTCCCTTGGAAGCACACCAGGTCTTTGCTTTCTTCTCAGAAACCTGTAACAGAAGAGATTGAATTCAGTACAAAAATTTCATATATGTCAAGAACCAATTACGCTACGAGGTGATAAGTAACTTACAACTCGGCTATTCCCACCATCAACATCTATTTTGTTTCCCAACACCACAAATGGGAAGTTTTCAGGGTCAGACGGACTAGCCTGAAAATCAAATCAATTACATGAGTTTCAGTCACTATTCTTTAGTACTATGTCGAGATTAGTCTGAAACCAAAGATTAAAAACCACCTGAATGAGAAATTCTTCTAGCCAGTGGTTAAGGTTCTCAAAAGATTTCCCCACATTTACATCATAAACAAGGACACAACAATCTGCACCTCGGTAGAAGGCCACACCAAGACTCTGAAACCTCTCTTGACCAGCAGTATCCCAGATCTGCACATACAAGAACATCTCTATCTTAAATAATTAAATATAGAAGTTTCTCCCAAATGAATGTGAATTATGAGCAAACTTCAAACATATGATAACTCTTCTACATTCTTCAAACATATTGAAGAATACAGAATCACTCAATGAATATAATGGTCTACAAGACAACCAAAACATTGATCGTTTTATACAGCAGAAACCATCAAGCACTTGCCTCATCCATGGCATCATATCTCAAGCACAATGGCAATCATTTCTCACAGCATACAGAAAAAAAAAAAAAAATTAAAAAATCACTCCTTATTAAACCCAAACTAGCAAGGGAGGGGTGAAGATAATCCTTGTACACAGCTTTACCCTTGCATATTTACAAAGAGGTTGTTTCCCAAATTCGAACTTGTGACCTTTCAGTCACAAAGGAGCTTCACAATACGAGAATACTTTCTTCTTATTTCTCTTTTCACTTGACATTTGACGAGACAGAAGGTCTTATACATTGAAATGACAATGGAAGATGTGCAAAGAAATCATAATCCACATAGCTGTCCATTGCAAGAAAGTCCACATGCAGTAGTAGAATTGGGAAAGAATTGTAAAAAGAAAATCAATATCAGGGGGAGAAGCAAAAACTTTTACAATATAGGCTTGCTTATGAAAATCAATCATTAAAAAGAAACTAAATTCCCAATGGGATCGCATACACTTTAAGCTAATTCATTTGTTATAGCAACATGAATCTCACAATGTATTTGAAAAAATGCTATAGATCTAATGCAAAACACATTGATGAGACGAGTAAAACTGATTTAGATTAAATACAAGCTGATAATGAAATAAAAAAAACATAATAGCTCAATCCCGAGCATAATGACACGGTTACTTCAATTGTATCTGGAGAAAACATCAGTAAGACTGTACAAGTACGAAAATTATTCTGACATTTTTATCGAAAAAGAAACATCATGTTCTCCAAACTCATACCTGCAATGTGAACAACCTATCTTCAAACTGAACTTCCTTAGTTAGAAAATCGGCGCCAATGGTAGCCTTATACTGATTACTAAACTTACGATTCACATACCTATATACACGAGGAAAAGTTATATTGATCATTCCATGATAGTATGGACACAAATCAATTGATCAAACATAAGAATACACAAAAAAAGGGGAGTTTCCAGCATACTGATTCATCAGTGATGTTTTACCAACCCTGCCAATACACAAATAAATACCGATTAGCAAAGAATTGAAATTACATCTAACTGTTCCTTAAAGTTATCGAATCTAAAACGATTTTTCATGAGGGGCAAGAAAGAAAAAACATTTCTATTAACGAGAAACTTCATGTTTTTAAGAAAGTAAAAGATCGTTAATTATTTCCTTTATTTTTTTTATTTTTTTTCAGTATTTAACATCTCATGATTTCAATGTAGCAATAACCATAGAGTTTAATTTTTTTTTAAAAAAAAAGGGAAAGTATACCCGCTATCTCCGAGGATTATGACCTTTAATAACATACGGCGGCGAGAAGCCATGGATGAAGACAATAATTGGAACTTTGTTTTCTGGGAAATAGGATTTGTTTTGTGTTGTATGAGCTACAGAGGTTGCGGGACAAGTGCATGAAGAGGAACCAATTAGGCAAATTAGCAATTACATTTAGAAATACACGCAATACAAATAGATAAATGATTACTCTACACAAACCAATGCCATCCAGCTACCACATGCCGCCCAAAATTCCCACAAGTTTTCTTTTTCTTTTTCTTTTAAAAGATTTGTTATTAAAACCAGCCCGGTGATCAACCCATTCGGGGTATCGGATCAGTGGATAATTAGTTCAATCAGTGGGTCACTGGTTCAACCGCAAGAATCGGATATATATATATATATAAGTTTATATTATTTATATTTTATATCAATCATATAAATAAATATTTTATACGGTACAAGTGAAAGTGAACTAATAACCAAATGTAATTTAGTGGTAAAGACTATAATTTTTATCTTCATAACAAGGGTTCAATTTCCCAATTCTATATTTTATATTTATTTCTACCTTTATATGGTTAAATTTCAAATTTGACATGCTTTCACTTTAAATTTTTTATCTAACACCTCAAATGAAATTTGAATATAACCGTTGGATCAACATTAGATAAAAAAAGATCAATGGTGTCACATGCTTACAAATTAGAATTGTTGATCTTTTTTGATCTAACGGCTCTCATATATTTATATTATTTATATTTTATATCAATCATATATATATATATTAACTGGTGCATATTAATCAACAAACAAACTTAGCCCAATGGTAAATTATTGTTGGGTGTACTCATGAGACTCGAGTTCGAATTCCAACATTGGAAATACTTTTTCCAAAACCGGTCCCTTGGAAGAATCGGACCGGTTAATGGGCTGATTTCCAGTTTTAACAAAACTGATAGTATTTCTATTTAATTAACTCTTTTTTTTTGTAATCTGCATCAAACAGTAGACCAATTCCAAGGGGGATTAAAAACACAAAAATCATCAGAATTAACATTCGTAAAAGGAAAATTTTGCAGTCAATCTGCACAACAGTTTCCTTCTCTGAAAGTATGAACCAGATGAACTCTCCAATCCTTATGAATCCATGTCCGTAATCGAGAAATCAGATGATTCTCGCGGTGTCACATCACTAGTGAGTAGAGCAATAGCTGATTTAGAGTCACTTTCTTTTTTGATCTTCCCAAGCTAGTTGCAAACCCTTTAAAATACCCCAGAATTCTGCAATATTCACAACTACCAATTCTATAAGCAAATCCTTTTAACCATTGACAACATCATTTCTAATAACACCACCACAAGCTTCTAATCTTTGATTACCCTTAACCGCTCCATCAGTATTAATCTTTACCCAATTGCTTCCAGGAGCCTTCCAACAAATCAAAGTATTCGAATGGGACAAGTTATTTTGAGCTAAATTAACCTTATAAAAAGCATCTTGTATATCTCTCACCTTGGCTATCACTGACTGAATCTTGTATTGATAATCATGACCTGATTTGGATTGCCATGACTCCTTTCATTCCTCCACTTCCATGCAAGCCAGCAAGCCGTAGCAAACCATGTACACCAAGGGATATTATTCCTGAAAAAACTAATTTGTGACATGTTTAGTTCTATCCAATCCCATAAATTGGCAAAAAAAAAGAAAGAAACTTGCATATCTATTATTACTAAATCAGACTGCAAATTCATCAAATCATTACAATCTCTCAATAAGTGAATACAAGTTTCATTATGCTCCCAACAAATTGGGCAAGAAGCTGAACCCATATTAAACTAGCTAAGGAAATTTTTTGTAGAAATTTTATTGTGAAGCATTTTCCAAATAAACAGCCTAATAACATGAGGTCCCTTCCAATTCCAAATTCTCTTCCAAATAGGGGCCAAATCCTGCTGCTCAACCGCACCAGATAAAGTGGCATAAATACCCCTAACAGAAACTTTGGTATCACATTTTAAATTCCAAAGCAAGTGGTCCATCCTATCATGAGGGTTCGGAGGGAGCATACCTCGAATGTTAAGCAGAACATCATTTGGGAGAGCCACCTTGAAAGCTTGTTAAGATTCCAAATTCCACTACTGTCTATATAATCAGCCACCTTCATACCCACTTCTTTCCAAGGAATCGGACATAAGGCTTTATCCATCAGCCTACCTACATTTTTAACCCAATTATCCTTCCAAAAAGAATATTGTTACCATCACCAATTTCCCAAATCAAATGCTTCTATAATTTATTCCACACCAAACAAATGAATTTCCACGGCCTTGAATCACTAACCTTGCTTTTAAATATATCTGTTCCCATTCTCTGACCTCCATATTTAACATACAAAACCTAAATCCAGAGTTCATCATATTGGATAAAAATAGCCCAGGCAATATTTCCAACAAATGCCTCATTCATTAAATTAAGTCTTTTTAATCCCAGCCCATCACTCTCTTTTGGCTTTGTAAGGGTTTCTCAACCAACAAAATGCATCCTTTTTTTTATCATTTGTATCCCTCCAAATAAATCTTCTCTGAATTTTTTCAAGCTCATAACATACTGCAACAGGAATCTTATCACACTGTATTTGGAGGAAAGGCATTGCAGCCAGTGTAGACTGAGTGAGAGTAATTCTCCCAGCTTGAGAGAGACACTTAGCCTGCCAACTATTCATCTTGGATTGAGTTTTTTCCACAATGCTAGCATAAACCTCATTAGTGACCATCCCATGCTTCATCCACACACCAAGATGCTTACCTACATTTTTAACCCTTTTAAACCCACAAATTCTGGAGATTTCCTTTGCTGCACTTGTTTTACTTGTTTTCTCAATGCTAATTAACTCTTAAAATAAATTGAAAAGGTAAATATTTTTTTAGAGGACAACAAATTGCTATTGCTATTTGCCTGGTATGGAAACGGGGGAGGAGTTACTAAAATATATAAAGAAAGATATATGTAATTCACTTTCACTTATTATATTTTGATTGCCTTACTATCAATTAAGTTTATCATTTTTTACCATCAAATCTTAATCGTTGATTTCTGTCAATACAATAATTATAATTTATTGGATGATATTTATTAATTAATTATTAATTCTCAATAAATTATATCATTTTCCATGTAAATATATCCTCCTTCCACGTTCAAGTAAGTAAAAATATATGGGACAAGATATACTTACCAGTTACCATCAATTAAGTTTATCACTTTTTACCACCAAATCTTAACGTTGATTTCCGCCAATCTGACAATTATAATTTATTGAAAAGTAATAATTAATAATAAGTATGATCAATAAAATATAACCATTAGATTGACGAAAATCAACAGTTAAAATTTAATCGTAAGAGATTGTAAGCGAAAAGAATAATCTTCCTTTTGAACGAGTTATTAACTAATTTTTAAATTTTAAGAATGAGGATGTTATATTTACAACATCTCTTCGCTTAGAACTTCTTGTAACCAAATATTATCCGTTAATTTCTGTCAATCTAACGGTTATAATATTTAGATTTAATAATTAATTAATATGTGTGACCAATAAATTATAACCATTAAATTGACGAAAAATAACTATTAAAATTTAATTGTAAGAGGATCTAAGTGAAAAGAAATTGTAAATATAACATTTCTTCTTAAGAAATAGTTGGTAAGTAAATTAATTTTTAATTTTTTATTAATTATTAAATTTAATATGTGTACCTGTATTATAGGCGCAGAAAGCATGAAAATAGCAACGGTAACACTATGAATGTATTGATCTAGTATGATCTCAAAGGCTACCCTCATTGGAACAGTGAATGTATTGAACTTCGCCACCAAAGAAAAAATGAGACTACCAGACATCCTTATTCATCCATTTGTCACTAACGACATAAATTTTAATTGTTTATTTTATTCATTAGACATCTAATTTTAACGTTTTTTAAACATCATTAATTAAAAAAAGAAAAAAGAAAGAATCATGAATTTAACCCGATTCAATTGTAGATTCTATCCTAGACGTTGAACTCCCTTTCCAGCAGGCGATTCCACACCCTATGTGCATTTTCAGAGCATCCTAGCAGCCCTCGCCAACAGAGTTCCAACCTTGCCGTCAAAGAACTTTGGCTCAAGCACAATTAAGAGAGGAAGAATGGGGAGCTGAAACCGAGCGACTCGAAAGTGTTTGCAGAATTGATATCCGTTTACAACAAGCGATTGTTGATGAGCTATGAAATTTCTACTTTGTAATCTCAAATCAAATCTAACTAATAGCTGAAAATTCATAACCAAGTATCAAATTATATTAAGCATTGGAGAAGACGAGGTGTTGCCATTATTTAATTTTGATTACAGATGTTTTAAGAAACTTAAAATTTGATTCTAAAATTATACTTTAAGAGTTAATAAGAACAATTTAACGACATTGTGCAACCTCAAGTGAGCCAAAGTTCAAGGAGCACTTCTATTCTTCTCCAAATTTTCTTATATCAAGTTAGGCTAGTTACCTAAATAAATAAATGTTACCGAAATTTATTAAATTAACAAAAATTCAATATAAATTACTTGTTACAATTTTTTTTATAATTGTCAACCAGTGTTCAAAACCCTAATAAGCCTCACTAATCCAGTTTTGGATTTATGCCTCTCCACTCTACAGAAATTATAACTCTCAAGAAATAAACTCACTACCCTTTAGCAAGTCAAATCCTTGAGTCTAGCCAGAACACAACTAAACCAACAACTTAAAGCTTGACATATAACAAAAAGGAACAACTTGACCTATAACTTCATCTGTTATCATGACCCATCATTTCATTTTTTCAAAGATTATCCGCAATACTTTAACAGGTCTATCTTCCAAATTTAGGCTTCTTGGGGGAATCATGTGTACAACTAGTAAATTATTGCTTATCCGATTATTTTCTTGCTAATATTTTCTCAAGCACACTTCTGCCTATAAATATGCCTGATTGGGGAGAATTATATTTTAAATAATGCATCAAACAGTGTTTCCTGAGAGCCCAATTTCTCAAATTCGTCCAATGCTGGATATAAATTTTCCACCATCAATTGCCAAACCGCAAATAATATGTAAACATTAGGGTTGCTACACCTCGATATCCTGTTCAGACCAAGTGGGGTAGCATATTTCAAATTTACAGCTTGATATCCATTTATTGCACATGAAGTTCAATAACATCCAAAACTTAAGCTAAGATTAACTAATCCAAATATAAATTTTGTACTTGTGAATCAGAGCCATCTTAAGATGAAGCAAAATCCGAAGTCAAATGTTACTTCAACAGCTCATAAAAACAAAGCCCAATCTACAGAACAAGTAAAGAATACCAAGATCAGTAAGTTCACATCTTATGTTCTCCAATGATCTAATTGACACTTAATCAATATTCAAGACACTCATAAAATGAAGACAGCCAGCAAATTCGTTTTTTGTGCAAACCAGACATCAGCAAACACTACCTAAAACTGCCTTTGGCATCAGTCATGACAGGAGAACAGCGTTCTCCTAGTACAAACTATAAAATCGAAGCCAACGAGATAACAAGTGCACAAAACTGTCAAACAGTCATGGCAAGCAAACCAGGTTACCGAAACTACCTTCCCATAACTAAAAATGGCTCACTATTTATCATTATGGGAAATTTCAAGATGAATGCCTAAAAACAGTCATGGCAAGCAAACCAGGTGCCCTTCCCATAAAAAATGGCTCACTATTTATCACGGGATAGGATATTGTGACATCCAAGGTTACACCCATGTGACACCCAAATCCAGTTAGATCGCTTATGTTGATCCAACAGTTATATTTATTTTCATCTTTGTATGGTCATGATTTCCCAAATTTATTATTTTATATTTATTTCCACCTTTGTATGGTTATGATTTCTCCTTTCACTTTAAATTTGGGAAATCTACAAATGGCTCACTATTTATCATTATGGGAAATTTCAAGATGAATGCCTAAAATAGTAATGGGGACTAGCGGGTATCTATTTCCCAAAAGAAAACCATTTAAAGCCAAAACTATTACAATCCATCTAAACAATAAAATAAGTCTTATAATCATCTTGTTGAAATATAAAGCAACTACAAATCAAAATGGAAAAGAGAGAGAACCAATGAGGCTGTAAAAATAAATGTTCCAAGAGACTTGCCCCAGTCACCAAAAAGAAAAAGAAAAACAATCTAATCCTGTAATTCAATACCGAGTAAACAGAGATCTTCCAAAAGTTTACGCAGTGGCAGCTCCTCCCTTCTTCCTGGGTGCAGCTTCAGTACCTGATTCAAACAAAATTATGGTCAAACAAAAGATAAAAGTATAAAATAGCATACTTATTTTTTGATACAATGATTAAAATTCTGAATAGGACATAGTATGACAGAAAACAATGAAAGTACCTTCTCTAAAACCACTCTTAAATCGGCGAGGCACATTACGCAAGTACCTCATCCTACCAGTTCCGGTGGTCTTTCTGCGGATTGCTTTGACACTCCAATTATCTGAACTCGACGAGATTAAAGTATTAACACCAAATACAAACCCTAATAAGAAAACAAAATTGGGAATTAAGGAAAGAAGAAGAGTTACATTTCCTCTTGCGTGCAGCGGGGAAAGCACAGGCGGCGCAGCGACTCTTCTGGAGGTGGAAGCTGCGGCGGCCGCATCTCACACAAAGAGTGTGGGTCTTGTTCCTCCTCTTACCGAAACTCCCCGTTCCCTTCCCCTGCGTTTCATTCACACACACTCGTCAAAAATTACAACACCAAACTGTACCCACCAACGTGGGGAACACAAACGGAAACATATATATGTTAATAATAGAGAGCGAGAAAAACGTAGTACCATCGAAGCAGATGCAGAAACCCTAAATGTTGCAGCGAAGGTACTATATTGCTGAAGAAGAAGAAGCGGCGTGCAGAGTAGTATTTATACCTTGATCGTGAGTTCAAGGGAAAATGGTTTAGGGTTGCTTGAGGTTGAGGGGCAGCAAGGGAAATTTAGATAGTTGCTGGGGATTGTGATTGTGGAAGCCCAATTATAAACTGGGCTTTCAAAAATGAATTTGGGCTATCAATGGACCTTGTGTGAAGCCGATTATACACAGAGAATTTATAAAAGACTATTTGAAAAATATGGGCTTCGTTAATCGCATATTGGGCTACTGTGGAGACAGACGATTTAAGGACCATAAACAGGTGAACAAACTTAAGGCTTAAAATTGCCCAAGGATTTGAAAAGGTTTAGAAACCAAATTGAAAAAACCGGGAGAGAGACTAGCTTTACGGTGTGTTTGGTTGGAGGATTTTGTTGAGGTTGATAGGCAAATGAGAAGTGAGAATAGAAGGTAACCATGTTTGGTTGAAGGAGATTCCATACTTACCTACCTAAATCACAATCCTACCGAACCAAGTTGCATATCTATTTTCATGGATATAGCCGGCGAAAGTTTCCCTTTGATCATGTGGTATTGCTGAAAAGCAACCTATTTGCTAACATTGTTATTTAACCAAAAGACGAGTGTACCCATATTTGAAGCCTGCATCCGAATCGTCACCCGCCACTGGACTGCTCGCTGGTGTAGCCGCCGGGGATGGAACAGACCCGTATGAAGAAACCGCGGGAGTAGCTGAAGGCAATGATAAAGATGGAGACTTTAGAGAGGATGGTTGAAGACTCACAGGAGATGGTGCTTGAGCCGGTGGTGGGGTGTTATTGATTTGGGAGAAGGAGCGGGTGCATTATCTGGTTGTGCTATAACCAAAACCAAAGAAGCGAACTTGTTTGTTGCTCTTCTTGTATGTGATGTTGTTGTTTGAAGAATCAATGTTGGAATTCAATGGCAAGATTCTGAGCTGGCGAGGGGTGTGTGGGTGAAGAAGCACACCTTTCGCTTGCAGTTTATCGAATTTACAATTTTTTTATTTTCCTAAATATTTCATAAACTGGAATATTTTCGTAATTGTCATTTATTTCCTCATCTATATTTTATCTCAAACCAAACATAGACTTTACAAATCTTACCTAATTTGCATGGTAAATTTTTTTCCAACCAAACAATTTTTTTTATATTTCCCTATCAAACTCACTTTCCAACCATTTCCATATTAATTACATTTCCCTAATATTCAAAAAAATTCTCTTCAACCAAACGACCCATTAGAGAATTGGGAGTTCGATCTGTAAGAATCACTTTTTTTGGAGGGTGAAGAAATTCAAACTTGAAATTGAATTAGTTGAACCCAGTTTCAAAAATCGGTTTGTATTAAAAAAGTTGAAAGAGAGGAGGAAAAATGTAATAAAATAAAATTAATGAGTATTGTGTGTATTGCACAGTTATTTTAAATTCAAGTAATATATAAGTTACAAGTGTTAAAAAGAAAATGTCAAAAATTATGAGTATATTTGATTATATTCTGATTTTTTGTTCTTAAAACTGTTTTAAAGAATAGTTATGAAAACATATAGAGCCAACCTGTTTAATAAGTGTTTTAGAAAATAATTTTTAAATATTTTTTGTTTTGAAAGTTAAAAATTAAAACACAAAACAAAAATAGCCCAAATATGTTCTCTCTCTTAAATCACAATTTTAAAAAACAAAAAATTATTTTGAAAAATTGTATTCAACAAGGCTATATTGCTAACATTTCTTATTAGGGGTGTTCATCAACTGATTCAAACCGCGGTGATCGAACCGAAAAATTGAAAACCAAAAATAAAATAAAAATTACAAATTTTAATTGGATTGGATCATATTTCGATTTGGTTGATGAAAACCGATCTAATGCAAATTGATTCAATATATTAATTCCATTCTATCTACTTGGGTTTTTCACCAATCATAGCCCAAAAAATTCTAAACCCAAGACACATTAATCCATCAACTAAACCCAAGAAAAAACCTAGACACATCCCATCAGTAAAATTTCTTCTGTGTAGAGCTTCAATCTCATTGCAAAAAAAAAAAAAAAACTATACTATTATTTACTGATGCTTCTGTATTTCAAAAAAAAAAACTTTACAAAACCAATATATACAAAAGATATGTTATTTGCACAATAATCATGAAACAAATTTTAGGTTTTTCAAAAAATTGAAAATCGATCCAATCCAAACCGAAAAAATTGGATTGGGTCGGATCGTATTTGAAAAAGAATTCAAATCGAATGGATGATTATATGATCAAACTGAGGGGATTGGATCAAATGATTTTTGTTTCCAAAATCGATCCAATTCAGACCGCGAACTCCCCTATTTCTCATGGATGAGTAAGTAATATATAAATACGCGTGTAAGCACTAGTTGGACTAAGGGACTAGAATAACACAACCATACTTATCACATATGTTTCTTTTCTTTGAATAATTTTTTTAAGAGAGAGAGATTATTTGATGATGCATGAATGATATCAAAAGGACTTAAGACTATTACATGAATTCAAAAATTTTGTAACTTGTTATATTCTGCTTTATTTTTTATTATATTTTAGAAATTGATATTATGTTTCAATTTTTAATTTTATTTTTTTATGTTTTAGACCCATGTTGTGGACCCCAAGCTTGATTAGAAAAACCATGTTCAACATATTTCATATAAGAAACTCTCTATAAATAACTCTCTACAACCCTAATCTTTGTTTGTTATCATTATGCATACGTACATACCTTTTGGCTCATTGTAGTTCATTTTTACACAGTCATTTGTCACCATCTGTGGCCATCTCCCATGTTAGGTAACATAATAGTAACAGAATATCATACAGCTAAAATAGAATTAAGAAAAACAAGAATTTGGATACACTATTAACTAGATCAATTTTCCAGGTAAATGAAGTGAAAGTCTCATTTTCCTAGACACCAATGATATGAATTAATCTTATCTTAATTTCACCAATTATAAAGTCAACACGTATAAATACACCAATTGAAATAACACAGTAATTATAGAAGATTGAAAAAAAAAACACGGGCAAGAGTATAGAAGATTTTCATTGAATGGAAGTAATTATAACATCTCTCTAAATACAAGTAGAGAACAACATCACTCTCTTAATATATCTCACTAAAACAATAATACTCAGAAAATACTATTTAATTTTTCTTTTAATTGTAGGATGATTGTAGCGCCTGGCAACTTGCAAGGATTAACGACTGTCCCCATACACTAACACAAGACTTTTCAGCGTGCTTTGTCCTCACTCGAACACTTCCCGGGAAAACTTCCCAGGAGGTCACCCATCCCAGAATTGCTCCAAGTCAAGCACGCTTAACTGTGGAGTTCTTCCGATCTGGGCTACCGAAAAGTAGATGCATCTTGTTAGTATAGGTAGTACCAATTAATTCTTATAAGTCATTCCCAACTGTAATGTCCCATACCAGCACAATCTCTGGAATCCCTCTCTTTCCGGTGTTATTCGATTCATTCATGTACCTCCGTCGCTGGAAGCCTGCCAGGAGCCGCTCCTTGTCCGTGCCCTTACGCACCGGCGATCACTCCCCGCCCTCATCAGCGCCCGGGATGTTACATGCCCACCAGCTTCCGCCTAGTTCGTCCTCGAACCACACCGTACTGGATGAGAGGCCCTGCTCTGATACCACTTGTAACGCCTGGCAACTTGCAAGGATTAACGACTGTCCCCACACACTAACACAAGACTTTTCAGCGTGCTTTGTCCTCACTCGAACACTTCCCGGGAAAACTTCCCAGGAGGTCACCCATCCCAGAATTGCTCCAAGTCAAGCACGCTTAACTGTGGAGTTCTTCCGATCTGGGCTACCGAAAAGTAGATGCATCTTGTTAGTATAGGTAGTACCAATTAATTCTTATAAGTCATTCCCAACTGTACTGTCCCATACCAGCACAGTCTCTGGAATCCCTCTCTTTCCGGTGTTATTCGATTCATTCATGTACCCCAGTCGCTGGAAGCCTGCCAGGAGCCGCTCCTTGTCCGTGCCCTTGCGCACCGGCGATCACTCCCCGCCCTCATCAGCGCCCGGGATGTTACAATGATAAGTGGAGAGAATTCAATTTATAGCAGAAGAATTCTCTGCAATTCAATTTATGACAAAAGAATTCTCTGCATTGCCTTTCTATAACCCTAACCTGTGAGATTAACTAAATTATGAATTTATTTGTGGATTAATCATGATAATTATGGTCTAATTAGGTTAAGAATCTAATTAGGAGAAAATAAGGCATTTTTGGAAAAAGTGCAAATAGTGTGAGTTTTGAGGTGTAATTATGAGTAGGCAAGAGTTACCCGGATCTTAAAAATAATTGAATGAGAAACAATGAGATAATTTTAGTGAAAGTCTAAGATTAAGTTATGTGAAGACGTGATGGAGAATGCGCGTTTGAGTTGTTTAACTTAAGTGACCATTGGATTTTGAAACAAATATCTAAATTAAGACAGAAACTCATCATACTCTTCCTTCTTCTTCGTGCGAACCCGAGACCCCATGGGAGAAGAGCTTGGATTTCTAACTTCTTGTGTAGTCATCCATTTACCTTGAAGTAAAAATCAAAGTTGCTTAGAATCACTGGACAAAGATAACCCCTAATTCAAATATCCTTGAAAGTGAGTGTGCGAAGAGAAAAAGAGAGGGAAAAGTGGCAGTTTGATGAAGTTTGGGAGCATATGAGGCTTGATTGATCTCAACCATGGGTTGGAATCTACTTCTTGCTTGCTTGCGAAGCCATTGGTGGTGAGAAATCTGATTTCCAATAGAGTTTTATGATAACTTAATTTTAGGTTGTCATTTTGGAAATATTTCATGGATGATAGGGTTAGGTTGATATTGGGCCTTAGTTCATATTGGAATATATGTTAAGAAACCTAAATAATTGGTTGAAATGAAGTTCAATTATCATCTGCACAATCTTTAAGATTTTCAAAAATGGACATAGGAAATGTGTGATTTCTTGCAATGCAAGTAATGTTCCTTGGTGGTTGATATTGTTTGTTCCTTTGAATCATAGGATTGGATTAAGTGGGCAAGTGGTTGGAGATCAACCATTGGATCAAGCCATGGAGATTGACACTTGAATCTTCATTGGATTAAGTTTAGGTAAGTCATCACCTGTGGTGAATAATGTTGATATATTGGTTTAATTTGATGGTGTAAGTTCAATGGTTGTACCTTAGTTTGATGTAAAATGATGTTGTTATTGCCTGTGTGTAGGTGTTGTTGATAACAAGTCATAGTATTTGATTATCGAATATAATCAAGGGTTAGAGGATTTCTTTAGTGGCGAGAAAGGTTTGATAGGAAGATATTGCAGCTAAGCTTTAGGACTTTAGGGTTAATCCCTGATAGTTCCACCAGACTCTGAAGGAGTTGTGGTTTTATATAGTATATGTAATTACATTTAGATGAAAATAAACGCATTGATATATGTATGTGTGTAATGTATTATTTGTCATGTTGCTTTTATCCTTAAGTGAGCTTGGGCAGAAGAATCCTTAAAGGATCCCTGGCTTACTGAGATATATATGTATATCTCACCCCGTTATGGGGACCCCCTTTCAGGTATAGGTGCTGAAGGTGCAGGAGTATCACAGAGTACAAGGCCAGGCTAGAGTGCCATGATGCCATGATATTGCATGCATGTGGGAGTTATTTTGAAGTACATTTGTAGCTCACCTATCATATATGTATTTTGAAGAGCATAGGAGATGTCTATGCCTCTTTTGATTATGCATTTATGGATATGTAAAGACATATGTATAGGTTGATTACCAAAAAAAAAAAAAAGACATATGTATAGGTTTATACTTTAATGTATCTTTTGGTAGACAAATGATGCATAATGTATATAGCTCAGTTTGAGGACTTATATATGTATATTCATATAACATGTAATGGACTTGATGTTATTCCATTTGATAGAGGTATATGATATATGTTGATATTCATAGAGAAATCCATGGATGGACCATATGATTAAGCCTTGATTTGGTTATATGTATGTAGGATTAAATGAATATCATGTCTATTAGGTCCTATATAAGTTTGGGGAAATGACCCGTTGTTCAAAATGTAGCAAAATGCTGTCAATTTTGATTCTGTTCAGTGGGGAATCGATTCTCAAGCAACAACAGATGTAATTTAGCTAATGTCTAGGATTTTTAGAAGCTTCCCATTGAACATGGGAAGTTTTGGACAAGATAAACATGGTTTAGTAAAATGGTCATATCTTGAACTACGAAGCTCCAAATTGAATGAGGTTTGAACCTGTGTGAAGCTAAAACATAGGGATATAATTCTGTAAAATCTCATGGCCATTGAGTATATGGATCGTCATCATTTTAATTTTTAAGTTTCTGCCCTGATTTCGAAGATTCGGTTTAAAATAGTTGGCTTGCGACGAATGTATCTTGAGCTACACAGATCCAATTGAGGCTTATGATATCTCGTTGGAAAGCTCAAGATGTCTAGTTTAATATAGTAAAAGATGATAATTAATGGTAAGGGGTGACAGTTCCAATTTTAGGAACATTAGGGCTGTTCAATGATGATAAAATGACATCGAGTGTTTTACACCATGTTAGTCTATGAGGGCTTCATGGTGAACAACTTAGAGTATGCTTTACACCTTTAGGATTATGGTATTTCCTAATAAGAGATTACAAAAATAAAGATGTATGCTTTCAAATTGTGTAAGATTTACAATTAAAGTATTTGTCAGAATTGAATACGAAATTTATTAATGACAGTGAATGTAAAAGTAGGGAAAAAATTTTATCCGTAATTCTAATTAATTACTCTGATTGTAATTGTACTGTAATACCATAATGTATGATAATACACTGGCTCAAGAGAAGGTGTTACACTTTCCAATGTTGCACCATTCTTCCAAGTTTTTTCTTCAACTTTCCACAATTGCGCCCAAAAGGCCACTAAATGAATAGTGGAATGTATTTGATCCATATGAAAACAATTACAGTGGCTTTATCTTAAGTTCTAAAATATCCCTGTGATCTAATCACGTTCATACACAATAGAAGCAAATAGATCTAATACGAAAAAATTGATTGTCATAAATACCTCATGTCATTGCTTTCCTCGCTTGTTCTGATAACGGGTTGAAGTAGTCCAGAGTCAGGAAGTACCCAGTTTCCGTGAGCACTTTTTGAGTCTTCCAAGCTCTAACTCTCAGTGTATAACATATATCCAAGAGTTAGCTTAGGGGACTCAAAGTCTGAAGTCGCACCATATATAAACTCTAACCATCAAGGTGTTTGTTATTAATGATGTGCACAAAATGTGGGCTGTATGCTGGGATTTTTTGACTGTTGTGAATGAGTGTTGCTAAAAAAGTGTGAAAGTGATTAAACATTGTTACACAAAATCAGTGGACCACATCTTGTACTTATATTCTCAGTTAGTTACGGAGATTATCGAGAATAAAGACACACTTACATTTTCGTCATCCTCTGTTAACACACCATTCATGAGTGTCTCCTCCGTAAACACCACTACTCTATAGATCCTATAGCAATATTTAATCCTCTAGATCAAACAATTTTTTTTTTTGGTATGCCTCTAGATCAAACAATTTACTTCTCATAAAATTTTAGTGAAGCAACATATTTGCATAATAAAGAATTACTTGCAAGAAGCACCGACCGACACTTGTAACAGGGAGAGTCATGTCCGACACGCTCCGACACTGTGTCCGACACGCTCCGACACTGTATCCGACACGTGGTCAACTTTACCAACACGTTGACTATTTTGACACGCGAATTTGACCGTATCCGACACGGTCAAATGGCATTTTTGTAAAAAATATAATATTTAAAAAAAAATATTTTTTAAAAATAAAAATATATCTGGTTCGATTCTGGGCATCTGGTCTCTCCGTCTCTGTCATCCGCCTCTCTTGCTGGGCATATGGTCTCGTCTCTGTGATATGGTCTCGTCTCTCTCTCTAATATCTGGTTTGATGTACTGTTCTTTGGTGATGGTGTTTCAGTGTTTCATTTCTTTTTTTTTTTTTGTAAGCATTTTAGTGTTTCGTTTCTTTCGCCATTTCTCTTTTGCCATTTACTATTTTTTTTAATAAACTGATAATTAATGGCAGACAACTTCTTTTTTGAAAATCTAATGGCAGACGACTTAGACTCAAGGTTTTGGCATCAGCAAACATATTCAGCTTTTTAACTTGAAATGACCAAGTTGACAATCTCATGGTATTAATTAAGTTTACTTTAATACACTTATAGGATGAAATTGAATAATACATTATGATATTGTTTCTTTATTTGATGTAGAAAGGAAACAATGCAAAATGCTATTATTTTTTATTAAGATTAATATAATGGTATTATGGAAATGATTTATTTTTTTGGTTAAATTGATGAGTATTATTAGTTTAGTTTTATTTTTTTTTAAATTATTAAATATTAAATGAAATATACACTATATAAATTTAAAATATTATTTAATATTAAAACGCGTCCCTACGTGTCGAAATCCATATTTTTTTTAGAATTGACGTATCAGAGTGTCGTGTCGTGTCACGTGTCGCGTGTCGAGTCGGTGATACATAGATTACTTGTATCATAAAAAATATTTGCATTATTTTTAAGGAAAAAATTACTCTTATACTACATGTGATAACTTTCTCTCCTACACACCATTCGATAACTGTGCCACCTTTTTTTCTTTTATTTTTTTATTTCTCAGATGGTGAAGCTCACAAATTTATCTCTATGACATGAGATAACTTATCTCTTTTTAACATGATATTAATAAAATCCTATTTTTAAACATGGTTACTAAGTTACAAGTTCTTGTTAGTGTGGATAGTGTAAAATGACACAACACGGGTGATTGGATAATTGTGTAGTGCCATATACAACCGCATTTTGTGATCCACGAATGCTTCATGAACACATTGGATTCGCATTCCAAGTCATCAAGAATTGATGTTCTTCAAGATGCAGATAAATTAAGTTAGCTGCCACCTGTTTTTAAACTGAATAATAGTCGTGTGCTAGTATAGTATAAGATACGTTACAGGCACCCAACCAAGTTATGTTGGCGCTCAAATTTGAAAGAAAACCTATCCTTGGTTTCTGTGCCGGAGGTGCCTCCTTTAGCCTGCTTCTTTAAGGTCCATAACAATCCAGATAATTTTATAACACTTTGTGTAACTTCTCCTCCATCCATGTAGGACCCCAAGCAATATATAACCACACACACAAGGCATTAATATCTTACCATCGATGAAAAGGACAACAATTCCGGGATATACACATAATACCAACACTAAAATAAATGGTGAAAGTTCTGACTTGTGAGGGCCATTGAGGGTGAAACTTGTTCACACTGTAAGAATTTTTTTAGGTTCCCTCTCTGATCATTAACATCAAGTCTAATTTAAACAATACAAGGATTCCCTCTTGCTGTTCCTCGACATACTTCCATTAATATTTACACATAGTTCATCTTTAATATCAGTCTGCCATATCTCACCCCATCCTCATGAATTAGAGATTCAGTTTCAAAACATGCAATCCGTGATCATGTTTCTACAGTTATGTCAGTTGCCACAATTCAGTTGCTCTCCTTACAGGGCATAATTTATTTATTTTTCATATAAGACAATTATGTGTCTCGGCTTGCCTCAGCGGTAAGCTTGCTTGCCGTGGTGTGTCAGGTCGCGGGTTCGAATCAGTCTCTCTGCAAAAAGCAGGGGAAAGACTGCCTAGAGTATTCCCTTCCCCAGACACTCACGAAGTGGGTATTTGAACTGGGTCGGCCCTTATAAGACAATTATGTGCCACTTTCTCTTGCAAGATCAATCACTTTAACCTTATAATTTAGGACAAAGGTGGGTGGAGGACTTAAAAACTGGCAAGTGTCCGATAGTGACCTCACAGTAAAGGAAATAAAATGCACCTCACCTTGTCTTTATATCAAATTAGTTCTCATTTTTCAGTGCCAAGTGCCAACCTTACTATAGATTGGGGACCATGCACTTCTTTCTTAGAAATAATGAAAGATTTCTCCTTCAAAAGGCCATGGGACAGATGATAATTAATATGTTATGAACCAACTTAACCAGGTTTGGTATGAGAGTTAAGTGTACCAGTAATTCTTCTCAATGACCCAAATTGAATTTATTGTTAAAAAGCAGTAGCTGATGCTGCTGAGGAGGCGCATTAAGTAATTTCTATTAATTGTATTTCCAAAAACAAATTTGCATGACAAAAAGCAAAGACCTCTTAAAGAATTAAATAAGGACTTATATGTTTTAGGGGTCCTAAGGTTTCAAATTTGGCTAACAAGAAGTTAGCACGCAAGTTCTTCTTCTAATTTTTAACCCACCCCACACTACCTTTAGCTTTGCATCTTAATCAATGCCACTGCACTTTAAACAGCACCTAGTCAAAAACAAATACAATATTTGTGATAAATTAGATGCTAAAGTCCTCAAACTTAAATTCTTTTCTTTAATTATCTTTATTCCAAAGAGGAACAAACAACCACTGAATCAGTGGGCAAATTCTCTGTAAATGTTGGGACCCCAAAGTACTTTGGTCCTCAGCTTTGAGCTTTCATGTGTAGAGAGACAGAGGGTTTGAAAGGGACGGGGAGCATGGGGAAATATTTGTTATACTCCAGGACCACCCAATGATTTGGTGTTTCCTCTCACAACACTAACTTTTTCTTTCCCTTTTTACCCTAGTATTTTTCTTCTTTTCCAACTTTACTCTCTCATTTACATTAAGAGACTACCTAAAAAATGATGGTCCCAATCACACTAAATTCCCTCGAGCATGGGATGCCGTGGACAAAAAGGTAGGGTTGAAACCTAGACGGAGGAAATAAAAACCCTTTAGAGTACAATTGTTTTTCTCTTTTGGTAACCTTAGGAAAATACTTACCAGTTACCATCACCACGTCTCTTTATATATATAAATCTGAGTTAGGACAAAATTGGAGAATATACAAGAAATATATCAGATTGATACTGTCTATCTGCTCTAGAAGATATTACAGCCTCTTGCAAAAAAAAAAAAAAAAAAAAACCTCACCTTTTCACAGTAGAACCACAAATGCTGTTAAGAGAAACCATACGCAAGACCAAGGCTTTATTTCACAAAAGCCTAAGAAATTTTAAGTCTTTCATCCTTGGAAGGTACCAAAAATTACCCAGATCTCTTTCCTTCAATCCATTCCTTGGTCGCAGTGCCAATGCAAGAACTTACACAAGCGATCAATTTTACAACGAGTTTTATGAAATACTGCAGTCTGATCTGAATAGAATAAAGAGTAATGATGACATTGGCATGATCAGGACAAGAGAGCAAGTAATGGGAGATGCTGCAAGTAGTGGAAGCCTTATGAGTTTTGACAAGCAAATTCAACCAAAGGGTATTCCTGAAGATGGAGCAAAAGAGAAGAAAAACAAAGGGAACTCTCAATTAGGAAAGAAGGAAGACATGAATGAAAGTGCTCATGTTTTAGCACAAAAGATGAAGGAATTGGAGATGATGGATACCGGTGATGTTGAGCATGTACTAGACATAGAAGAGGCACTTCACTACTATTCTCGCCTTACAAGTCCTGTTTATTTAGATATTGTTGACAAGTTTTTCACCGACATGCACTCAGAATACTACCTTCCACAGTCCTCTGTCAGCATCAAACGCTCAAAGTCAAAGGGAAGACTTGGCTCGATCAGGTTGTAGATAAGATAATCTTAACGCAAAGATTTTTATAGTGTGTATATGAAATCTGTTTTGTTTCACTTGTTTGTGCTTCTCCTAGTGTGCTGAATGATTTGAGTTTGTTTGGTTTGAATTCCAGCTATTTACATCTTTTTCTTTTTTTTCTTTCTTTTTTCTGGTTATTTCATGCTTGAATTGAAACTATATTGTCCATTCATCAATAATGGATTACTTAGAATAAAAGAATCTCTACCCCTGTTTGTGAAGTTCCCATTTTGTAAACTTTTTTTAAGTCCATGATTTCTTTCTCAGGCATGCTTGGATCTTGATAGAATTTCAAATTTTGTTTGGTTGTTTGATATGAGGGCGAGAAAACAAAAAAGCATTCAAGTCTATTAATATACCAGCCCAAAAGATAGCTCAAAGAGTGGGAGTGCCTAAGGCCTTATAAACTCCACATTAATTGCCCATAGAACCAATGTGGGACTATATATCTCAAGAAAGTGTCTAGCAATTATAGCTACTAAAAATCTCTGTTGGAAGTTGACTTCACTGCTTCTTGATCCTGAAGAGGACGATGTACCAGTGCCAGTGTCATGCATCTTGAATAAGGGTAGCAGTGACCTTTTTTCTCTTTAACGAGAAAAGTCAACAAAAATCAACTCCAACGAAAATAAATAATAAAAAAAAAATCAGGGGTTGGTCCTGAACCTCTTCCTGGTGTCGGTGTTGTGGTTTTTGAATTTTTGAAAGATACTAGAAGGTATAGCAGAAGCATAAGGAAGCTCATCTCTGCATTTGGTCCATTTTAAAGACAGAGTTCCTGAGAGGGAAAGAACGGGAACGGACATAATCAAATTTGCAGGGAAACTATGAGAACACTACTGGGTGCGATTTTTGGTTGAGTGACGTTGCAAAAACAATGTTTCACTTTGGCACCATATTAGTCACTTTTTGAAGTGCTTCGAATAATAGCCCTCCACAATAGAAAAATACTTACTATAAATGTTATATTTTCGTTCAAAACAAGAGTATAATTAGATAAAAGTTATATTTTTTTCACCAGAAAATAAAATATTTTTAAACTGAGATTATTTTTTTAAAAATAACATCAAGTAAGATGTCAAACTAAAATATACTGTAAAATTTCTGTACCAAAAAAAAAAAATATATACTGTAAAATCAAGATAATTTTAAAAAAATCAGTTCGAGTTTGGATTTGGTAAATTTTTTGAATAGCATGAACCGAATTAGTGGGTTGTGTTGTGGTTTGGATCGCTATATATTTATTTTGTTTTTTGTCAAGTATTTTCTTCCATTTGGATGGTAACAATTCCATCGTAGTGGCATCTATTTAACGGGAAAAGCGTATAAACTGATTGCATTAATGATATTAACTTAATCGTAATTTCACCATGATATAGATAAAAACATTACCATTAATCCACCGCACAATAAGTACTTACTACTCTTCACAATAATAAAAATATAAATACTCTAACCCAATGAGTGCAGCTCAGTTGGTTCTTTGGCGCTGAGTTAGTGGGGTGGACATGTATTCGAATCCCACTGAATGCATCCTTGGGGAAGGGGCCATCACTGACCCCGCACTCCAGATTAGTCCCATAGCCGGCTCAAAAAGTCGAAGCCGTGAGGAAATCGGGGAGAGCCAATTCACCTCAAAGAGGTAATTAGGGTTGGGTAACTCTAAAAAAAAATTATAAATACTCTATTGATCAATCAAACATCAATTGAGAACTTTATACATTGATATAGTGCCTTGAAAGCGGCACGTAAAACCAATACATGTCTACAATCTTAGTAGGGTAAAGAGAAAAAAATGAAGACTCCAAACTCCAGCTTCCTATCCCGAGGGGAAGAGCCAAGGTACAAAATAATGATGAATCAACTAGTATGAATGCCACTTCATATCCCAGAACTCACATAATCTTCAACTGAATAACAGAAATGCATGTTTCCGAATTCCGACCACCTAAATAAAACCCTTTCTCTAGGAGTATGTTGTAAATTATAGTATTAACCAGTAGATGAAACCAAAACATTATACTCCTTCAAACGTTTCTGAAAATCAGCTAAACGGGTTTGTAACTGCAGGATGCCAGCAGCCTTATGAGAAAGAATGGCATTTAGTCTTGTTATATAATCATCCAGCTGATTCCCCGGTTGATCTGCTTCAACCAAGAGGTTCATCTCCTGTATGTCAAGTGCAGATAAAAATATGAATATGAAAAAATCATCGACTTTGCACCATTCACTGAAGGGTGCAGTGGCAGGGACAATGTTAAGGATTTCATTTTTCTCTTTTCTTCGCTCTATTTATATTTCCTAGAATTAATAATACCTCCTCTCTAACAATAAATGAAATGATAGAATAATAATAATGACAATTCAAATACCTCTCTAACAAGATTCATGGTCTCCTCTACTTGTGTCCGGTGAGCATTAACAAGGTCCTCTTCTTCCTGAAATTATGACATGCTTTATTTAGGTAACAATGAGCCCTTTGTTTTTTTTTTTTACATAAAAACAATTTTCTCAGTAGCCAGTAATTTACCTGTAAGAGGGCATTTAAATCATCCTCTGAATGTGCAGTTTTAGGTTCAACTTTTGGAAGGTCCTTCCATTTGATCTGACCACTGGGTTTCTTCAATTTGTCATCTATTGTATCATATGACTCCATCTTTCCATTTTTCTTCAAAGGTGGTGGTTTCACCTGCTCGTAGTACTCTTCGGAGGGACTAAGATCATCCCCTTCATTTTCATCATCCCATGTATCAGCAGTGCGATCCTCAAAGGCAGATGCTTTAACAGATAAGGGAACCGTAGTTGATTCTTTGAGGTTGAGATTCGAAGATAAAACATCCTTCTTAGAATTGTTACCTTTCGATAGGCTTTTTACCCTGCATTTTCATTCAGTTTGTAACCGTGAAACCATGAATTTTCTTTATCATTTTGTGCACATCGGTGGTTGTATTGTGTCTCTTTGTGAGGTGTGGTGTGGATGGTTTGGAGAATTAGGGGATATAGAACTACATTTAACAGAAAATTCATCGTTACCTGTCAGCATATCTTAAAGTATTCAGAGTATGTTCGCATGAACCAGAACTTGGTGATATGCATGATATCATAACAGTGCGGGAATTGCCAACAAATGAATCCCTCAAAACTTCAGTCAGTTTACTGCCTCTGAAAGGGATGTGTCCTTGGTCATTATCAAGGGCTCTAATGCATTCCTTTAGGGCAAGTAAGCTCTTATTGATTTCAGCACCTTCTATTCTGTATCATATAATTAAAAAAACAAGGAGGACGAAACAAAAAAAACTCATCAGACTGGGTTTCCGAACGCATGAGGAATGCTTACAATTCATGATAGCATATATTGATATAAAAGTAGTGATTATAATCGCAAATTTAATATATTGTATCGTATGGAGTGTAATCTAATTTCCTAAGTAATTTTCTATCTCGTGGTCTATTAACGTAGATAAGTAACAACATAAAATGGTATTTAGAAGTTTACTCAGTGTGCAAATCCACATCTATTTCAGGCTAAATCTTACCTTGTCTGTTTGTCATTATCTGTGGTATCTGCTCCACGTTCACTTCCAGCAAGATCTATGAAGGAGAGCTTGCCAACACCCCGGGGAGGTTTGGATTGATTGCCATCAACTGACCTCTTGATAGCAAGCTGAAGTATTGCATGTGACCGTGAAGATTCCTCGTTTGCACCCGTGGTGCCCGTACTTCTTGAGGCACTTCCTTTCTCAATCAATTCTTTGATGTCCTCCACATCCGATACTCGGTACTCTTGCAAACCCACAATGCAAACTTGCTGCTTACCATCCTCCCTCATGCAAAGTTTTCTGCACAAGTAGAACTTTATAACTCAAGAACACAGAGATTACAGGTGCAAACAAGAAGGGATTTGACTTACTTTCGATCATTAAGGAGATCAAAAAGCTTCCCGCCATATATTTCAAAGAAACTGACAAACAATTGAAATCCCTGGTTCCTGTAAGTATGATGCATCAATCTCAAGATGTCCCTTGATGCTTTAAGTGGCAGTGGCTTCATTGTGTAGGTTTTTCCACTTCCTAGAAAAGCAGAAAATGTTATTTAGAAGTTCACTCTTAGTGTCATGGTGGTATGAAATATCGTGACTGCAAAATCTAGATTTACCTTTACTAGAGACAAGAATTCAGCTTGGACATACTTGAATGTAAAAGAATACATTGTGTATATTGAATGAATATGTCAATTACAATATAAGAGCTCTCTATTTATAGAGACTAGGAAAAAACTAATGGGCTAAGTTTACACGATGTGGGACTATATACTGAACAACTATACGATGTGGGACGATGTATAAAACAACTATTCTAACACTCCCCCTTAAGCCAGAGCATATATATTGTAAGCACCCAGCTTGCCACAAATATATTCAACCCGAGGTCCCCTAAGAGCTTTAGTGAAGACATCCGCGAGTTGATCACTGGAGTTGACAAATGACGTCTTGATTTCTCCTGACTGAATCTTTTCTCGAATGAAGTGTCAATCGATCTCTATATGTTTGGTTCTCTCATGAATACAGGATTAGAGGATATATGGAGTGCAGCTTGATTGTCACATATGAGAGTCATGGGTTGTTTCTGTTCACAAAGATAGAGCTCCCGAATCAACTGCTTCAACCAGATTAGCTCAAGTAGCAACTCACATTGCAGGATATTCGGCCTCTACACTAAATCGGGCAACAACAGTTTGTTTCTTACTTTTCCAAGAAATCAGGTTTCCTCCAAAGAAAACACAATAGCCTGAAGTAGAGCGCCTATCCGAGGGTGATCCTGCCCAATCGGCATCTGAATAACCACAAATTTCCGTATTTCCCTGATCTGAATATAATAAACCTTTCCCTGGTGCTCCTTTGATGTAATGAGGGATCCTAACAACAGCATCCCAAGGAGAATCACACGGAGAATCAAGAAACTGACTAGTGACACTAACAGCAGAAGAAATGTCCGGTCTAGTTACAGTGAGATAATTGAGTTTCCCAATCAACCTTTGATAACGTCCAGGATCAGATAATGGCTCCCCTTGTCCGGGCAATAACTTGATATTGGGATCCATGGGTGTATCAACTGCTTTACATCCCAACATACTGGTTTCTTCTAGGATATCCAAGGCATACTTCCTTTGACAGATAGAAATGCCCTTTCTAGATTGTGCCACCTCAATCCCCAAGAAGTAACGCAGCTTCCCAAGGTCCTTTGTTTCAAATTGACTGAATAAATGCTGTTTTAACTGACGAATTCCATCTTGATCACTTCCAGTGAAAATGATGTCATCAACATAGACTAACAAATAGATGCATTTATTAGGAGATGTGATCCTATAAAATACAGAATGGTCAACTTTACTCCAGATTAAGCCAAACGCCTGAACAGCAGAACTGAAGCGACTGAACCATGCCCGAGGAGACTGCTTGAGACCATATAAGGATTTGCGAAGACGACACACCGACACACCTTCCCAGACTCCCCCTGAGCAACAAAACAAGGTGGTTGCTCCATGTAAACTTCTTCTTGTAAATCACCATGAAGAAGGACATTTTTGATGTCAAGTTGTAGGAGTGGCCAGTGGCGAACAGCAGCAAGGGCAAGAAATAAGTGAACCGATGTCATCTTAGCGACTGGAGATAATGTGTCGCTATAATCAAGGACAAAGATTTGAGTAAGACCTTTTGCAACTAAACGTGTCTTGAGACGATCAATATGGCCATCAGGTCCAACTTTCACAGTAAAAACCCAGCGACAACCCACTATAGACTTCTCTTGGGTAGCAGAAACAAGGTCCCAAGTGCCATTGGTATGAAGTGCGGTCATCTCATCTAGCATTGCTTGGCACCACCCTGGATGGGAAAGTGCTTCACCTGTGGTTTTAGGAACAGAAACAAAAGAAAGACTACAAACAAAGGTGAAATGAGGAGAAGAAAGACGATCATAGCCCAAAAAGGTATAAAGAGGATAAGGATTACGAGTAGTACATGTACCTTTTATTTGAGCAATAGTAAGAGCCTCTAGTGAAGGATCCGGAGAGGAAGAATCAACTGCAGGGGGTGATGAGTCAACAGGGTTCGTGTCGACAGGAAGCACAGTTTTACGACGCTGATAAGTGAGAAGTGGACGGTCCTCAGGTACTGGAGCAATATGTTGCTTATCTGGAGTAGAAGTACCTGCAGCTGGCAAAGACAAGTCAAGAAAAGGAACAGGAAGAACATGATCAACCTGTGACAATGGAAATGGGATAGAATTAAAGGGTTGTTGATCAAGAAAGGTGACATCAGTGGAAACTAAGTAACAGTTGAGATCGAGAGAGTAACAACGATACCCCTTTTGAAGACGAGAATAACCAAGAAAAATGCGTTTAAAAGCTTTGGATGTTAACTTGTCTTTAGCAGGAGTAAAATCATGAACAAAACAGGTACAACCAAAGACATGTCGAGATAAAGGATAGAGAGGAACATATGGAAACAATAAGGTATAAGGAATGTCATTATCAAGCACAGATGAAGGCATACGGTTGATGAGAAAACAGGAATCAAGTACTGCATTGGCCCAGAAGTGAAGAGGAACATGCATGTGGATAAGAAGAGTCCTTGCAATCTCAATGAGATGTCTATTCTTTCGTTCAGCTACTCCATTTTGTTGAGGAGTGTGAGGACAAGTAGTCTGGTGTAAAGTACCCTTTGTGGCTAAGAAATTAGAAAAGTCAACAGAAACATATTCTTTAGCATTATCACTTCGTAAAATACGAATAGAAGCACCAAATTGAGTATTAATTTCAGCAGAGAATTTTTGATAAATAGAAAGTAACTCAGAACAGTTCTTCATTAAATAAATCGAAGTACAACGGGAAAAATCATCAATAAAGGTAACGAAATACCGAAAACCTAAAACAAACACACTACGACTCCAAATATCTGAATGAATAATTGAAAAAGGAGCATCAGCTCGATTATTGACTTGATTAGCAAAGGAAGAGCGTATGTGTTTTCCTTGCTGACATAACTGACAATCAAAAGTCTGAAGACCGGATAAAAGAGGAACCATCTTTTGTAGTTTGGAAAGACTAGGATGCCCGAGACGACTGTTGATGAGTTGTGGTGATTCTGTGATAGAACAAGCAACTAAAGGTCTCGGCACAACCAGGTAGAACAGACCCCGTGACTCACGGCCCATTCCAATCGTCTTCCCCGTACCCGGGTCCTGCACAGAAACAGAATGGTTTGAGAAGGTGACGATACAGTTAAGAGAAATGATCAATTTACTAACAGATATCAAATTATAAGGGATGTTAGGAATGTAATAGACAGATGTAAGATCAATGAGGAGGTTGGACAGATTTGTCCAATCCCATGAACGGGAGCCTTAGTTCCATCAGCAAGAGTAAAAGAGGGTAATTTGTCAGAATATGTAAGAGATGAAAAGAGTTCCTTATTACCACAGAGATGATCAGTAGCACCTGAGTCAAATATCCAAGGACCAAGTGATGCAAAATGAGAAACACAAGCAACAGGATTACCAGTTTCTGAAGCAGAGGCCTGAGATTGAGGAGAGGCTTTCTTGAGAAGAGTCTGAAATGCTGCATAGTCTTCAGAGGAGAGAGAGACTGTACCATTTGAAGCAGTATCCGATTGAGCTACATTAGCAGCAAAAGAAGGTCGCAGGTGAGGATACTTTGTGTAGCAGCCTTCCTCATAATGACCAAGTTGCTGACAGTAATAACAACGAGGTCGCTGACCACGTCCTCCTGGGCCTCCTGGGCCACGTCCTCCTGGGCCTCTACCACGACCACGTCCACCTCCAATATTCCCGCGAAAGTCAGTACGGGAAACTAGAGCAGTAGAATCAACAGCAGAAGATGATGCAGGAGCAGATCTCTTATTCAAATTCAGAAGACGCTGATACGTCATGGATAGATCAGACTCCCCAGTAGTCAAGATAGTATCACGAACATTATCATATTCTTCGAGAAGGCCTGAAAGTGTGGCAACCATAAAGAGGCGTTCCAGCTGTTTTCGATATGCAGTAGCATCAGTAGGGTAAGGCATAATATCCAAATATGTCTGCAACAAAGATCGACTCTTGCCAACATATGTCTCCATCTGAATGTCGGATGATTTGCTCAATTCCATAAATTGAGAGATGATGAAATAGAGTTGCTGAACATCATTAGTGTAGAGGTTTTTTGCTTCCTCCCACACTTCAGTGCAAGTTTGAAATGAATAAAAGATATCTAAGACGACTGAATCAATAGATTGCCAGAGGATACTCAGAAGCTGGTTGTCAATCTTCTCCCAATCAGACTTGTCCTCTTTAGGGACATCAGTAGACTTAGTCGTGAGATGGTTCCCACATCCTTGTCCAAAGAACCAAACTCGAACAGAGGTGGCCCAGTTCTTGTAATTAAGAGATCCCTTCAATTTTGAAGAGGTAATGGACCCAACATTGGTAGAGAAGATATTGGGAGACTTTTTCACAGAATGAGATGAAGAATTGACCTCCGAATGAACAGGAGAGTTTGCTGCCACAGTACAAAATCACAAAGATATAAACCGGAATAAATAGAAAGGAATTTGTCACTGATCAAGAAGAGGTGCGTACAAAAATTAGACCCACAAAGAAACAACCACAGATCCAGAAAAAGGAGGAGAAGACGAGCTTTGCTGTCCAAGATCGGCCGGAAAAAGGCACCGGAAAAAGCCGCCGGAATAGTGCTCACGCACCGGCAGAAGGTGGCGCGTGAAGCCCACACGCAGAGAAGACAGGAGGTGCGTGATGGCGCGTGGCAACTCCGATGGTGGCCGGACTTCCACAGAGCTGGTCGCCGGGAGGAGAGGATGCTGGTCGCGTTCGGTCCGGACTGAAAACTCGCCGAAAAAGTGCTCCGGCGGCCTGAACAGTGGCTGACGATGGTTCCGGTGACCGTTGGAGGTGTAGACGCGTTCAGAAGATGCTTGGAGGGGACTTACAGTCCTTGATGGCTTGCCGGAAGGACGCACGACAAAGAAAAGATGACTCCTAAGCAGTGGGCTTAGGTTTTAAAGCGAAACAAGGTTTCTAAGCAGAAGCTAGGGTTCCTAGACCGAAATAGCTCTGGTACCAACTTAAATGTAAAAGAATACGTTGTGTATATTGAATGAATATGTCAATTACAATATAAGAACTCTATATTTATAGAGACTAGGAAAAAACTAATGGGCTGAGTTTACACGATGCGGGACTATATACTGAACAACTATACGATGTGGGACTATATACAAAACAACTATTCTAACAGACATAAAACAAAGTAGGCATTAATGAAAACACATTTGGGAATATCAATCACAGATTCACAATACCCAAACTAAACGGAAAACAATAAATAACCAAAGAAGATAACCTGAAGTGAGCAACAAAAAGTTTAAAAAATTTTACATCCTCATCGGTCATGGCTAAAACTCAAACTTTGGAAGGTGAAAATAAATACCAGAAAACTCAAAATAGATATATGATATGAAGCGGAAGTATCATTTCACAAATAGACATAAAATCGGAATTTGTCTTCAGACAGACTATAACAACTACTAAATCAAATTTGAAAGGCTGCTATCACCTGTTTGGCCGTATGCAAAGCAAGTTGCCTTAGTACGATCAAAGATTATTGGAACTATGGGCTCCACTGTTTCATGATACACCTAAGGAAACAAAAAGTTCGTACAAAAAAGTTGCATAAGTAAGGATATATCACGTGTTGTCAATTCATTCTTTTCAACTGAACATTTTTACATTATAGCTACCTCATCGTTCGTAACCTCTTCATTCAAGACAGCATCGAAAACAAATTCATGCTTCTCTACATACTGAGTAAGGTCAACCTGCAAAGCAAAAAAGCATATAGATTTTAAAATCTTTGAATATAAAATGACTATTATATTATCATACAAAAACTTTTCATGAGAACTGACAAGTGAGGAAATCAGTGGGTAAAATAATAAATCTTGGTCCAATACTATCCCTAGAAAGCTTTTTTAATTTTTTAAACAAACATACAGATAATTACACTCAACATATTTTATAGAATGGTTTCTATTTTTCTGTTTTGGTCCTGTACAGATTATCTGTATTGTTTTCATGTCACGCATTTCAGATTCACCAAGAGAAAAATTTAGAAATATCAGATACATTCATACATAGGCAGCACCATAATTGATTTCTTAGTTCACAAGTCATTTTCAGTAGCTAAATCTTACATTTCTCAAACCTAAGGACAATTATACCCCATTGGAAATATTGATTGATATTGCCTCTTACACTCACCTTCAGTTTAGTCTCATGCACTGTTAAAGAATTGGAATATGTTTCTACGATGTCTTCCTCATTCTTTGCTAACTCCTTCTTATTCATTGGTCTCTTACGAACCTGCATTATAATAATAACAACAAATATTAGAACAAAATAAAAAAGTAATGCTTTTCAAATTGGACAAGATTTAATTTTCATTTTCAGACAACTCCATGAATTTTAAACTTAGTTCTACGTGTTCAACGATAGTTGTTGTGCCAATGCAGTCTTTGTTTCAAATTAACTAGCAAACAGTCAGCAAAAAACATTTAAAATGAAAGATAAAAGCATCAATTAAAAATGAAACATCGATGGTAAATTGAGATATGCGAGAGAACATACCACAACTTTAATCTTTGCTACAGAACTAGATTTCTCTTTGTCTGCAGGTATACTTTTCAATATGTTTTCAGGAGCACGAGCTCTGCCAGTCTGTTTACTCAACATGTAAGGTTCAGAGTCATCAAAGCTTCTACCCCGGATAGGTTGATACTGGGAGTTCGTATCAAATGCATTGGAGGCTGGAATCTAGCACGATAGAAAAGATATAAGAGAATTTAAGCTACGTTTTCCATGTGCATCCACTTACAAAGAGAAAAGTAGAGAACACCCATCCTAGTTCAAAACAAATTAACTTTTAACTTACGAGAACCGTGCCCACCCGTACCTAAATGATCAACTTAAGAATTGAAATCTCAAAAATCAACGATCATATCTGGATTGAGGAAATGATTTTAATTCTCACATCACATGAAAAGGAATGAATAAATAAAAAACACAAGGTTATAATGCTTGTACAAGTTTAGAACTAAAGATCTGTTGAGGCTGATGAAACAATTTTCCACAACTCAAGTTTTACACAGTGTGAACACTTCCAAGGGCTAGAACTAAATAATAACCTCAGGAAGAAGCTCAGTGTCAAATGAATGCAGATCCAACAGGCCGGGGCTGAAATCACCGGGTGAATCTTCGCCATTCTTTTTCAGCGTCGAAGTACCGTAAGAACCGGGAGGTGTGGATGGCTCCATGTAATAGTCAGTTCCTCCATTAAAGCTCCTCTGTGCATTCCTGTTCATTCTTCCTCCAAAGTTATAGTCCTGCTCGCATTTTCAAATAATCGCATCAAATCAAAATGTTTACACATAAAGGTACAAGACAAGATCGTTAGTGAATCATCACCACGAAGGGGGGGAAAGTGAGATCAGAAGAGAAGAACCTGAAGTGGATTGGCAGAGGATTGAAGGTGTTGAAGACCAGCAGATTGGAGCCATCTGTTGCCGTTGGAGGAGCCGTCGAGAAAGTTATCGGAGTACTGTCGCTGGTGATGCACCCCCGTCGCACCAGATCTCAGCCCCTGTCTCCCTGCACCGTTCATCTTCCAGTGCGATCAGATCGAAACGGAAGGGACTTAGAAAGCTGAGATGATGAAGCACAATGGATTGGAGTGAAACCGAAGATATAGGAATGAATAGAAAGATACGAGAGCAGCAGCATCAACAACAACAACAAAGTGTTGTAATGAAATGAAGGAAGGCTTTGAATTTTTTTTTTTTTTTTTTTTTTTGAAGAAGCGTCTCTCTGGCTGGCACGTGCGAATTGTTTGAATAAACGACGACGTAGTGTGGTAGGTCCCGTTGTTTTTTGAACTTGTCACCGTTCCACATGGGTGGGGACCATCGCTGTCTTTTGTCTATTTATCGTTGCGCGCTTGGCTTCACATTCAAAAATTTGGAGGGCCTTTTAAGACCTCATGCCACGTGGCATCATCCCGTGGAATAAATTTTTAGTAGTATTGATGTAGCAAGATTTAGTGAATCTCATTAATGAAAACAATACACATAAAAGATAAAATTAGCTTAACTGTGATATTTTGTTAGTAGTATGCATCGAATCTTTGATATGGCATTTATTTCATCCTGTGTTGTGCTGTGCTGGGTGGTGATGGCAACTGAACAGAACAATTTGCGGCGCGGCCCTGTATTGTTTGGACCCCGGTTTCCGGTTATTTCTCCCTCTTTATGGAGCCTGCCCTGCCTGCTTGTTCATTGATTTTTATTTTTTTAATTTAAACCTGTCCAATATAAAAATAATTAAAAAATAATAGTTTAATGAAGTGAAGGGGAATGTGCTTTGGGTTAGTTGCATCTATCAAGACAATTTGAATCAACCAATGAATGTATCCAAAAAAAATAATCAACCAATGAATGGGTAATGCATGATGGCTATCTACTTCAAGATTGTACATGGGCGGACTTTGACTCCTTGTGTTAGGCCAATCGAAGATTTAAAGCCCAATGTATGGTGGGCCAATGAGCATTGATAGAGAGATGAAAGAGGAATAAATAAATAAGACCAATAAATTATAAAAACACACACACACATATATATATATATATATATATATATATATATATATATATATATATATATTTATATTTTTTGATAATCGTGCCACCTTTTTCTTTTCTTTTCTTTTTTATTTTTCAGATGGTGGAATAAATTTATCTATATACACATATATATAATATATATATATATATATATATATATAAAAGAAAAAAATTAAGAATAATTTTCTAAGTATGAGAAAAAAATTGAAAAATTATTAATTCTTAAATAAAATGTGCACTCCTAGTAATTTTTTTAAAATTCTCAAATAATTTATGATATTTGTTATATCTTCATTTGTAATAATATTAGTAACGTTGTTTATCGTCTGGTCCATTGTGGGTTAACTTAATAATATTTTAAACAGTATGTTTGACGTTTCTGGAGAAAAAATAGAAGAAATCAAATACAAAAACAAGCTGATTATATATATTACATTAGAATAAATTTTTTTGAGTGTGACTTGTTCGCATCCACACTATCTTAAATAATGATACATGTTGTTCTCAATTCATCTTCTTTTAAATTTTATTTAAAACCTATATTTTTAGATTCTACCTAAATTAATTATGGAAATTCCTCTTATAATTTGTAACAAAAAAATTTCTGGAGTATCTTGTCCTTTTGAATTTACATTTTCCAAATTTTACATAAGCTTAAAATTACTTAAATAATGGATGGGAAATCTATTAGTTAAATACAATCACAAGCTTTAAAAAAAGTAATTGATATAATTAGAACTGACAAAACGGGCTCGGCGAGTCAACCCGCCCCACCCGCTAAACGGGACGCGGCATGCTAAGTTTTTCAACTCATCTCAAAAGTAGGGTGGGGTGGGGCGGGCATTTTTTTGGCGTCCGGGTTAGTGTAAAATAGGCTCGGTCTGCGGGCTAACCGGCCAAACAGGACAGGGCGGGAAGAGTTTTCTAGTCCACTTTCAAAAGCGGGGTGGACCAGCTCATCTCTTGGTGGGTTGATGATGGGATGAGACGGGCCAGGCCACCCACTTTTATAATTACCGCTGTGTTAATGTTATCATCTCTTAAATCCTCTCTCTCTTGTGTTTGTGAATGTTTATCTTTAAAAAAAAAAAATGTAGTGAATGTTTAGACGCTTTACATTTGTTTTCATATATCAAACATACTAATAAAATATACTGAAAGGAAGTATGAAATTCGTTAGAGAAAATGTTATTGAAAAGCCAAAATTTACACCATGAAGTGCATAACGATTCCTGTTTGCACCAAAACGAACATGAAACACATGTTTTGCAAAACTCCTTAACACAATTAACAACAAAGACCGCAAGAAAATCAAGAGGTGCATTTCCTTTATTTGAATGTTGAGTTGTTGACCAAAAAAAACAAAACCTGCTACTGGGTGTGCTGTCTCATTATCATGTCTCCCTCAAACATTGGGAGGAGCAATGCATGCCCCTCGATTTGTTCCTACATTTGAATGCTTCAGTTGTTAAACAGATACCTTAGAGTGATCTCATAAGAAGAAAAAACAGCACCATTCACCACAAATGCTCTAGCTAATGCAGTTGCTAAACCCCGCCATAGCACAACGTATCCTTCTTGTTTAATGCTCTTTCTTAGGCAATCCAAAATGCCTTTGTATTTCAATGAAGAAGGTGTCTGAGCCTGCAATCTTGTCTTTACAACGTCTAAAGGGTAGCTAAAAACCCAACTCACAACCCCAGCTAATCCTCCTGCTATTAACATAGTATTCAAGCTTTCTTGACAACTTTTTCTACAACCTGGGTGAAGTTTTTCCCTCGTGTATTCATATGTCCAAAAGTAGAAGCCATGTGCAGGTGCATCTCTGAGCATAGTGATGCCAAATCCTCGATAAATGCCACGAATGCCCTCCATTTTCCATATGTTCTTAGCGATCATTACAGGACCTTTTTGGGTATCTGTCAATTGGCCTGTGTTCTGCAGCTGAAGGCGAATTTTAATCAACTCAACAGGGGATAGCAGTGTACTTTGCACAGCACCGGTACAAATTCCTCCTAAAGCAACACC
The DNA here is from genome assembly GCA_032173675.1 of Gastrolobium villosum. Classification (NCBI taxonomy): domain Eukaryota; kingdom Viridiplantae; phylum Streptophyta; class Magnoliopsida; order Fabales; family Fabaceae; genus Gastrolobium; species Gastrolobium villosum. The sequence goes on along the minus strand of JAVKPL010014241.1, from coordinate 5,525 downwards.
CTTTAAGGAAGGAGGGTCACTAGCAGAAGCGGACGGGGTGCTAAATGCCCTTGAGAGAACTGCATAAGTTTGGAAAACCATGGCGTTCTGCAGCCACAAAAATAAAAGAATAACTTACGGTTGTAGTCAGCTACATTTGCTATTAAGTATCTGAGTTCATGTGGTGAAGATGAAGAAAACAACAATAACAGAGCTATGCCAAACATTTACATGGGAATAGACCAATCTTACGGGTAATCTAAAATGGAAAAGTGTGTCATTTTAAAGATGTAAAATTGTGTCATTTTATAATAGAGAAAGAGATAGATAAAGAAGGAGAGAAAGTTGTGAGAGTGAAATGATATAAATTATGTCATTTAACAGGATAAACATTTTTTCCTATCTATTAATCGTCATTTCTTTAAATTTTCGATAGCCATAACTATGGCCCGCCAAATATAACGCACCAACCTCAAGGAGAAGTTAGCCCCATACCCTGTGCTTCTTTTTCCCACCAACCGAAAAAAAATTTTGGTGCTACTGTTATTGATGGGATGCACTGAATTTAGGTGCAACAGTAGCACCAAAAATTTATTCCCACTGACCATGCCAAAAAGATGACTGACTTTGAAAAGGAACTAAGCGCTCCCATCAATATTATATTCGAAAAGAGAGAGAAATCTAAAGGCTTAAACACTATTTGGTAAGCTTATATTAATAATTTTATAATTTACTGATATGCTGCCTAACATGAGAATCCATCAAGGTTAAAGGATAGATAATGTATCGAATCAATATATCCTTAGGAACTTCATAATATTTAATTATTTTATTAATAAAATGGATATGGTAATAAGAATTAAATTCTTGACCACTTAATCATATAAATATCATCTGTTTACAATTTTTTTTATAAATTACACTAAGTATGACCGGTCATACACTCTTAATTGAAATATGACCGGTCATACTTAATGTAATTTATATACAAAACTTATAAATATAAGTTTTCCCAAATATCATAGAAAGAGTCATTTGAACCGCAAACTTGACCCATGCCTATATTGATGATTTATATATTTTATTGCCGGACACCCAGCGAGGTGGCTTCAACACCTCGATTGTAATTGTAATCATAAGAAATAGAAGCCTATACCACACCAAAATCGGGAGGAGCGATCAAAATGTCACGTTTTATAAAAAAAAAAAATACTTAAATATTATGTGAACAGTATTTTTTTACTAGATTGACGTGTGTCGTAATTCGTTACAGTAGTGAATTTCGTGGCCAATGATTTCATGACACGTGGTCATATTGCACAACAAATTCGCTAGCAGTGATAACGAATTATGACATCAGTTTTTTTTCGAAAAAGTGTGTCACGTGTCATAAATCATTGGCGAATATAATTTGATATCGTCATTCTCGTAAAAAATACTATTCGCGTGACATTTGGATAATTTTTTTTTTTTTACCAAAAAATATGATATTTTGATCACTTATCCCCAAATAGTAAAAAAGATTGTTAAGTTGGGTGAATTGGTGAAATAATTCACTTGCAACATACTAATGATAAGGTTGTGGTCTCCCACGTGATCAATAAAGGGATGGACCCCCATGTGATGCACTTGAGATCCAGCGAAACTAGTGACACATAACTGCATCTAAACTTAAAAGGATAAAAAGGTGCAAACTAGAGTCAAAATATAATTGAATGATGGAAGTAAAAAAAGAAAAGAAAAAAAGACCTGAAAAGTAACAGAGGCCAAAGGAGCACCCATGCCACGGTAGAGAGCAGATGGTCCTTCCTTGGCGACCACATTTCTGAGGATTGTGAAGGCAGAGCCAGTTTTAGAGCTCTGTTGCAGGATGCGTAGTGTGTCCAATGGGTAACCAGAGATTATACCAGCAGTGCCTCCAAAGCCTCCTGCTACAAACTCTCTACCCGAACTGCTCGCAAGAAATTCTGGCCAAAAATCCATTACCATCTTGCTCTCACTCCTCCAACTCCCAAAATTTAAATGAGATCAATTGGCATTCAGCTTCTTAAGGGGATCAAATGGTTGGTGTAAGGTGTAGCACTTCCTCACAGTTCCTTAGAACAGTTGCTAATGGGATTTTCTTTACTCGGTTCTGCGCTGTTCTCCCAATCTCGAAAAAAGTTTCTACCCTTTTCTGGGAGTAGGAATGAAAGAAAAAGAGACAATCTTTTCAATCACATAGTTCGAAACGAAAGCGACTTATCAGGTAACCGATGAATGCTTTACACGTGGTAGACGTTAGTCATGGGTGTGATTTCAGCGGTGCGTTTCTTACTATGTTCTTTAAAGAAGAGTAAACACCCTTTTTCGGTCCCTAGCAATATTCACGAAATCCTTTTTAGTCCCTGGCAATAAAAAATGACCAAATTGGTCCCTATAATTATGAAAAAAGGGACACGTTAGTCCTTCTGTCAACTCCTCCGTCACGGTCAAACTAACGGTGCCCATGTGGCACGTTAGTCTGCTGACGCGGACTGGACGGTTGACACGTTGGAACTACAAACGACGACGTTTTCTTCCAAATGGGTTGCAATGTGTGTAATGGAGAGTATGACATCGTTTCCCCTTCTAATAATGAACCCTAATAATGAAAAAAAAACCCCAAATTTCTTCAATCGAACCCTAAACCGGAAACTCCATCCCCCAAATTGATGAGCAAATCCCTAAACAGCAATATGCCCCCAAAATATTTGCACTTTGATGATTGAAACTCAACGACTATAAAACCCATCAACTGGATTTCTGGGCGTGGGAGAAGATGAGTGTTTCTTCTGGCATGGGGGGATCAAGTGGGAGTAGACCAATGGGGGGAAGAACAATGACAAGGACCGCCGATTGGAGGTGCAAATGTGGGAGACAAAGTATTGTCTATACCTCCAAAACTGAGAGGAACCCAAACAGGGCTTTCCTTGGGTGTCCTAATTTCAAGGTATCAATGTGTAATTTGCCCCTTTGTTGAGTTGGAACACTTACTAACTGTGGTTTTTTTTTTGCAGGAGAAAAAGCCGTTTTGTGATTTTTTTTTTTTAGATGGGTATATGACATGTGTAATGAGCGGATTGAGCTGGAAGATGCAAGAATTCACAATGTGGAGTTGGATGTTGCTGAAATTAATTTCAAGTTGAAGTATGTGGACATGATGATGAGAGAGCAAGATGTGAAGATTAGTGAGCAAGGAATGAAGCTTCATCAGCAGGAAAGAAAACTGAATGATGTATACCTGAAGATGGTGGGGGAGTTAGATAGGATGGACAAAAAAATTAGGACAGTTGATAGGTCAGCTAGGGTCTTAGGTGCTTGTGTTGGTGTGATCAGGATCTGTATGTTTGTTGTTAGCATGGTAAAAGTGAAAACAAATGACCCAAATGTATTTTTCCTTCAGTGAATTGTAATAAGTACTCCTTCTTTATGTTATACAAATTATGTGTTAGTGCCAATCTGTTTGTGTGTATTATCATATGGCCTATTATAAAAAAGCCTTGAATGTATTCCTCTTTTTTATGATGGCATCATATATTTGTGCCTTGGTGAAATGTTGTACTGGATGCTAAGTTTCTGTTAGTATGGACTATTGCACAGTTAGGCATCGATTGAAGGATAAAAGATTACTACATTGTATCACAAACTGATATAGATTGCTACTGATATAGATGCATAACTCATGAAATTGCTGATACAGAAGTTGCATAATGTTATGCATATTTTGTTACTGATTGCAAAACACGAGGACCATTTAGGTCCTTGGCAATGTTTCTCGAGGGTCGTTTTGGTCCCTGACAAAGTCCACGGGGCACTTATTGGTCCCTGATACCAGAATTATAGGACATCAGTTGTTGATGTCCAAATCAACAAAATGCAGCACTCATTTTAAAAAACAGTAGTGCATTACATCAGATACACTTGTTGTCCCTTGCCATCAGAAATGCACTTAACAACATAAATGCAGTATGTAGGGGTCCAAATTGGTCCCTCACAATGAGTGTCGGGGTCCTAATTGGTCCCTGCAACCAGAAAATTAGTCCCTCTCAAACCTCCACCAGAATGCAAATGTGGCAGCTAAATGACCAACAACAAGCTAACTCTCTTAAAAAACATAAGAACCAGAAAATGCAATTATGACATGCATCAACCCTGCCACATAATAGCTGCAACATTCATCAACCTGTGAACCAAACTAAATTGCACAAACCAGTAACCAGAAAATATGGCAGCTACATGACCATGCCTCAGCTAATTGACCAACTCAGTTAAAAACATCAAATGGAGATGAAATTATCACATTCATCAACCTGCCAAATAACATGCATATCCAGAATATAACCATTTACACATAATTGTCTTCCTAGAACTAGAATCCAATAGTGTATTACAAATAAAAGCCAACTAATAGGAATCATAAGTGAGGCCTATAAATACAATATGGCCATGCATCAAAAAAATTTACATTATAACTATATAAGGCCTCCAAAAACAAATGGCCAGAATTTACAAAAAAATCCCATTATATCCACTCCTTGTCAGTTGGCTCATACACTACTCCCTTGTTCTTCTTCATCGGTAGCTCATTTTCTTGAGGATTGCCTTGGTGGCTTGAAATCAGGTGTTGTCATGAAGTGCAAAAATCTGCTTCGTGTGCCACTGCTTGCTGCCTTCATTGTCTCTTCTGTCAACACTGCATTTGCTTCTTCTAGATTTGAAGGAGGTGGGCTGCCTCCTCTGATGTTGCCTTGATGTGGCTGAGAACTACCAACTTCTGAAGGGCCTTCTTGACTTAATGGGATTTCATCTACTGAGTCAGAGCCAATCCTCACAGATTGTGGTCTTGCACTCATCTTCTCCCACGCCCAGAAATCCAGTTGATGGGTTTTACTGTCGTCGAGTTTCAATCATCAAAGTGCAGACATTAGGGATTTGCTCATCAATTTGGGGGATGGAGTTTCCGATTTAGGGTTCGATTGAAGGAATTTGGGGTTTTTTCATTATTAGGGTTCATTATTAGAAGAGGAAACAATGTCGTACTCTCTGTTACACACATTGCAACCCATTTGCTTGCAAACGACGTCGTTTGTAGTTCCAACGTGTCAACCGTCCAGTCCGCGTCAGCAGACTAACGTGCCACATGGGCACCGTTATTTTGACCATGACGGAGGAGTTGACAGAAGAAGGACTAACGTGACCTTTTTCATAATTTTAGGGACCAATTTGGTACTTTTTTATTGCCAGGGACTAAAAAGGATTTCGTAGATATTGCCAGGGACCAAAAAGGGTATTTACTCTTTAAAGAAAGAGATTATACTTACAACATATTTTACAACCTCTTACAATCATATTTGTTGATTTCTGTCAATCAACGGTTATCATTTTAGTAAATTAAATTTATTAATTAATTATTAATTCATAATAAATGATAACTGTTGATAGCGGAAATTAACGATGATAAGATATGGTTGTAAAAAAAGTTGTAACTATAACCTTCCCTTTTTTTAAATTATAATAGGAAAAAG